>OX632368.1:6576425-6636425 GCA_951751655.1 Ophion costatus
GCGACTTTTCTCAACAGTTGATTTAGAAATTACTTTTTCGTCGCTGAAGCAAACGAAATTCGGTTTTTTCCAAACTTCTGCCATTTTTAAAATGATAAGACCCCCCGAATTTAGTATAGTTTTACCATTTCTAATCCGTTTTTGTTTCAAATAAATGTCCGTTGAGCGCCCCGCGCAGACCAAAACACGCCGTCCATGGCTTTATTTGACGGAAGAAAGCGCCGCCATTTTGGTTATGTGGCACCCCTGGTCTCCACACCAGACCCAAAAACCTCCTCGCGGCGCTGCTGTCACCAGGGTGCGCATGACCGGAAGAAAAAAGCCAATAGGTACGTCTGTCCCACGTTTTTTCCGCCTAGACAAAAAGAGGCCTCACGCGATCGTGGTTGTAGTGACACGCTACACATATAAATAAAATTTTCGTTATATTTATAATAAATTCCGTGGACGTTATTACGCGCAAAACCCGTTGTCTCCTTTGTCCATAGTTATTTAAAAAATAAATAATATCGGAATATCCCCTCCATCGATAGAAGAATGAAATACGTTGAAACCCATTTCTGATCCCAATACTGAAAGTATTTATTATATAAATACTTTGTATACATATAATACCTCTTAAAAACTTGAAGAAGTAAAAGAAGCTAAGTAATAAAAAATGCCCTCGAAAAAATTATCGGTCCTTTCACTATCTACAAAATTCGAATTAACCTTCTTTTCGAACAATACTTTTATCTACATTTTCACTTTTTCAATTCAAAGGTACAAAAGAATTGAAATAACGTTTCATGAAAAAGCCAAGTAAATTTACTAGAAACCTACACAAAATTGTCAAACCCTAGAAATACTACTTTCCTTAACATTTTATTTTAAAAACCCATATTACCATTATAATGCTTAAAAAGTTCGATCACAATTATATAAAAGTACAACGTATACATCACATAAGTACTGTATGAATGTATCACTAGAAATGCTGTGCAACGACTTGGCGTGCATGGTTAAGAAAAAAAGCTCGGCGAAGGATGACGTTTTCTCAACAACTTGGCTATCAGGTTAAGAACGACGAGCGCACATGACGCTTATTCGGCTCAAAACTCGACATTTTCGCACGAAACAAATTACGTGATACCGATACAAAATCGCTAATAATTCAAGGTTATGGTCTTGCCAGATGTCCAACCTTACGATATGACGTTTTACATCTGACAATTTCAACCATAACTGCCTGGTGGGGTCATCTTTTGTCAAACGGCGGAGACTTATTCGTACTTCCAATAGTAAAATGGTTTTTAAAAAAATAAACCTAAAATATCACGCAAAATATCATTCCTAAGGTTTAATAATTTTATTTACAAAATTTTTAGTAAACTTGCTTGACTATTTTATAAAACGTTATTTCACTTTTTTGTACATTAAAATTTAAAAACTATAATAAAACCATTGTTTAAATAAAAATTAAAAATATCCTAATATAAATCAGAATTTTGAACACCACGATAATGTTTTCGGAAGAACTTTCAAATGCTAGGCGTTCTTTTTTTATTTTTTCAAATAACCTTCTTCGACGCGAGTTAGCAATAGATGACGCGCTCCAATTTCGAAAGTTCATCCGAATGGCCACAGGTAGATCAGAAAAAATAATAGGATTATTTAGTTCGAATAAAAACGACTCGATCTTTTGACAATCATTGTCCTGTCCTCTTTTTGAGTTTTATTGACGAATAGGATATTCAAGCTTGCAGCAGTGAGCAGATGACCCTTGCGCGAAAAAAGCGGTGGGGGGCTCGTTCAAAAAGGAGCGACGAACAATCGTCACCATGTACTCCGATCTAAGGGGTCACACCACTGTAGAATTAAAAAAAAATTTAATTGACGTAAGCGATGCTTTGAACCATCTAGAATAAGGGGAAAAAGGTTTGGTACCCCTGTACAACATGGTCCGCAGGCCCGTGTGGGTCTGCAGTGGCAGTGGCTGGCCCGTGTGCGAGACATCGAACGTTTTTCTCGAATCACAATTTTTCAAAACTTGAAAATTTAAAAACAAAATTTTTAAATAATATTTCGAAGAGAAATACGTACGGGATTTCCCATGAGTTAATTATAAAATTAGTTCTTAGCATAAGATTGTCCTTCTTTCTGTCGAAAATTAAGTTTTTTCTTTAATGCTTGCCAATTCCACAAAAATTAATATTTTCACAATCCTCTACGTATTTCTCTAGCTATACTCGTGTAAATTAATAGAAATTTTTATATATTTTTCTAAAATCAAATTAGCGTCAGCGACGTTCTGCGTGCTGCAGAACGTCTTGAATCCAAAATGCCTCGCCCGAATGGCTCCAGAGTCACCTTTTGGTTTAATTTTTTAATGTAAATTTCTGTTTGGTCACTTGAAGACATGACTCATACCCTCCTTGAATATTAGTATTCTCTTATTTGTCCTTATACCAAAAAAAATCGCGAAATATCACTCAATTTTGGATGTTTACAGTGGTGTAAGCCCTTAAGGTAAAACGAGCGCGCGCTCTTGATTGTATCGATTTTGTTCAAATTTTAATCAGACATTTTTCATATCATTATGCTTGTTTGAGTGAAATTTCAGAAGAGTTGGCTATTTAGATTGGGAGATAATGGGTTTTTAAATTGCAACTTTCGCCACTGCAGGGCCTGCATTGACCGATAGTCAGGTCACATAATTCGCAGTACCATTATACTGTGTCTATTAATAGTGAAAAAAATTATGTTTAGATAGCAAACTAGTTAGGGAACGAGTGAAAACAGTTTGAATTGCCTTTACTACTCAGTTTTTCTAAAAAACGTTCAGTAAGAACAGAATAATTCTCGTTGAAAAATATTTGTTCCCTATAAGTAATAAGAGAACATTATGCAATACCGCAGAACAGTATTCTTCAATATTTCGAGAAAAAAATAATTGTGTTCCTAAGGTTAAAATCTTTTGTGGTAAAAAAAATATTTGCGTTATAAACATAAAAATTTTATATTATTTATGTCATGGCCATGTGTCTTTTTACAGGGGACAAATATTTTTTCCGGAAAATTACTCTGTCTTAATTTCAATGCAGATCCTGCAGTGTAAAAAATTGCAATTTTAAAACCCATTATCTCCCAATTTTAATAGTCGACTGTTCTGAAATTTCACTGAAACATGCATAATGATATGAACATTGTCTGGTTAAAATTTGAACAAAATTTATAGAAATCAAAAGGGCACGCTTGTTCTACCTTAACGCGTTTCAACCGTTGATCATTTAATTCTGTTGGGCTGGTGGTTTGGATCAGTCCATGAGATGAAGCTAGCCGTAACCATTGAGATGCCAAAAGGCCCTAGGGTCCTCGGCCTTCGTTTTGAAATGTAACTGTGTTTTGAAATGTAAATGTAAATGTTTTGCCTTGCACATATTGGCGGTGCGATCCTTAGCGAGATATTGTTTCTGAACGAAGCCAAAGGGTTCGACGAGTTCCTTGAGGTCAGCCTCGCTCGTGCTCTCGGAGAGGTTGGCGGAGGACAGCGGTGATATCCTCGCGACACTGCGACTGTATACTGCAGCCTCGACGGTTGATGCCGTCTCTCATACTTGGCGGTACGTACTTGTAGCTTTGGATAAATCTGATGGTCCATCTAGATGGTAAATCCAAGGCTACATTGGTTCTTGTTTCTACATGATAGTCCAGGTACCGTACCTACCAGGTATGTGCTTACGGTATCGGTACCGGTATTAATATGGTAAGGATACAGTACCGGTATGTTTTACTATTGTACAGTGTACCGGTACGATACTAATAGTAACACATACATTTTCATGTAGAGGTATACTACCGTAAAGGTACACCGAAGGGTACAATCTCTGTACGCCATACCATAGTATGCTCGGTCATCAGGGTGAAGCTATCGAGGAATCGCCAGCTTCGACCAAACAAGTTCAACACCCAGCAAAGGGTATTGAACTTTTGTGCATCATTTTGGTCGCACACTGCTCAGGGAATTGAGGATTTTGAGGGGTAACCCGTGTAGAAATGGATCCCGCGTAGAGCGAGCCGCGGTCTATTTTTTCCCATTACTTGCTGGCGGCTGGCAGTGAAACTAGCCCGTCGCTAGCTTTGTATGTAACACTAGGAAATCTAACGCCTAGCCAGATGTTCTAGCTCGGTGCTAGATAGCTCTTAGACGCTAGCTGGAAAGAAAGCAATTTTATAATTCGACGCTGTATAAGGTACGCTGGTTAGGGTTGAGTAGAAAATTGAAAGAAATTTGATCACTTTGGAAAAATAACAAATTTTATTAAATACTATAAATATCGAGTAATTATTCACGTAAGAAGTAAGATAAGTTGGTTAGAAATTATTATAATTAATAATATCACATTTGAAGTGATCTTCTTTTTGTTAAATAATTATCGCTTTTTTAATGGTGCGCGATCGCGTTTGGATTTTTTTTGTTATTGTACTGATTATTACTTCATTGTTTATTGTATTGTTGATTACTTTTTTTTATGGATTATATCTTTTTAATCGTTGAGCGCTTTTTTTACGGTGCGTGATCGCGCCATATTGTATCTCAAAGGCTTTCGCTTAATTTTTTTTCAATGAAGTTTTTTTAGGTTTCGAAAATTAAAAATTAATTTTAGTCAATAATTATTGACTAAATATAATTATAAGTTCTGACATTATTCCAGTTAAATTACTCGGCACATCGAGAAAAGGTAACGCATAAAAAAAAATCATCTTCATTTTTGTTAGCAAATTTTTTAAAACCAATTTATGCATAATATGTCGATATAATTTTATCATTGCATATCAATGTTTGTATCTTTCTAAAACTAGTTGGATTATTAATTTTTTTTTGCAAATGAATGTTACTTTTTATCAAAAGTTGCACTTACGATTGCGTTCTTGTTTTTGCAAACGTTTTGCGATCGCATCGTTTATATCGGCTTTTATAGCTCGGTATTTGCGGACTCTGTCTCGACTAGATTTTTTGCCCGCTTTTCGTCCATAATTTTTAATAATTATAACTTGAGGAATAATCTTTCTCCGTCTGATAAAATCGTCACACGAAGAAAAAAGGTTATAATCTACCGTGCCATGCACTCAGACCGGCGACTCGATGTATCGAGAGAAAATCTGTTTTCTCCATCTAGCGGCTAAGTAAGTAACACTGCGAGAAAACATACGAGAAAAACTACTTTACCTTCATCTAGCGGCGAGGTACCCACAACTAGCTAGCAAAAACTTGCCAGCCACAACCTAGCGCCTCGCGAGTTATGCTATCTAGGTCAATCTAGATAGAGGCTAGGATCAAAGTAGTTTATGACGAGTGAATTTTTACACGGGAATGATATATTATGTACATACTTTGTATGTATATATTGTCTCTGCTACGGCGAACTTTTCCTGCTTATAGTAATTTCCTTGTACGGGGTACTTCCCTTTATTACATCCCCCACCATTTTGTATGTATATAATATTTGTACTATGTATCATAAAAATCTCCCGAAGTTCAAACATTTTTCATGCCTCTCGACGGTAACATCCCGTTACTATTGCTCGTTTTTCGAAGTTTTTTGTCCGGCACGATGACGATTTCGGTGGTGCCAAAATATGAAAGTGGATTTTGAGAGGTTTTTACTAGGAAAAATATTCTGTTGGTTTAAAATCGATATCTAGGTTATTTTCGGAGGTATAGACAAAGGAAAGAAAATCCCGTCACGTTAGATAAATTTTAGTTTATTTCGTGTTCGAATAAGTTTTTTGTCTCAGATGGGCAGCATACTGCCCATGTGAATGGAATGGAATCGTGGAGTGCATGCCACTGGTGCGGGCGTGAGGCACCTCAGATGGAATCGTGGGGTGGGCGCGAGACACCTTGGAGTGGGTGTAGAATTGTGGGGTGCGCCCGATGCTGGTGTGGGCTCGAGGTACCTCGGATGTGCGGTACTTTCGCCTTCCATTGAAGGTTTCCATGAAAACGAACCACTTGATGTACTTTTTAATTATATTCACGCGATACTTTGGCAGTTCACTTTTGATGATGGAAAAAAATCATCGATATCTCGAAAACTAATCGAGGTATCGATTTAAGGCGGGATTCTGCTTTGAAACCATGAAAAAAACGCTATTTTCGTGAATTTTTTCTGAGAATACTATTAAAGATATCGATATGGGGTTTAAACTGTTCAATAAATACACTCTTTAAGTACATAAAAAAAAATTTTAATGTATTTTATTCATTTTTTGTACACGTAAAATATGTTTAAAGCCAACGCCTCGAAAAGCAGGTACCGTTGCCGTAGTCGTGAAATCTTCCCGACAGATGGTCTGAAACAAAAAAATCAAATAGTTTCATGTTCAGTATGTCTTCAGGAACCGACCTAACTAGAATGTTTTATATACGTGCAAAATTAACAAAATGGCGGCTAAAATACGAAAAAAATGCGTTTTTTTGGGTCTTTTTTTGCAATAAAAAAATAGTTCTAATCAAAATTTTAAGTTGATTGTAGTTAGGTCGGTTGGTACACACACATAGAATATGTGTTCCAAATTTCATAAGGATCGGTTCAGTACTTTTTGAGTTATCACGACCACGGTACTTGAAAATATCGTTTCGAGAAAAACGCGTTTAAAGTTTTGGTGAGTGATAAATCGTAGAAAAAATTATCTTACCCTCAGTCAGCGATGCCTGGGCCATATAATATGCCTTCGACGTGTTCCAGGTGGGTGTTTTCATCCAATTTAGCCTTTTCAAAGTTTCAAAGCAGAATCCCGCCTTAAGAGCAGCAGAATATTTTTTCTTGTGGAAAACTCTATCCACTTTCATATTTTGGCGCTACAGAAATCGTATTTTCCCCCTTTGACCAGTCGCTTCACGGTGAAAACAAGAGAAGGGTTTTCCCGCACTAATTGCACTGCGTTCGCGACGGCTTTATGGGGAATTGAGACAAAGCGTGCAAGTTAATCGGGCGTGATTAGTTGGCATTAATTAATAGCGCGTGTGCCCGCGAAACAAAAATAAGAGAAGCAAGAGAAAAATAGACCGAACAGACTCGTTCTACTAGTACAGCGGCGTCAAATACCGTGAACTCGACGATGCGGCAAAACGCGATTGTCGCCTCTCTATGAACAGTGCTGCGATTGTACCGAGAACTACTTGGTTGAAATACTTTTAGCGATTGTGACGATGCTCATTGAATAAAAAATATCGAAATTATTTGTTCAACCATGGACTTGGGCAACACATTTCCTGTTCAAACCTTTCCGGAAACAAATGGTTTCCGTATAAGGTTCATAAGGTTTGCCCGGCGAAAAACCTTATGAAGCAATTCACCTAAATATAATTCCCCTCAAATAAAAATTCACTGAACTGAATAGAAATAGTGAATTTCTTATTATATTCAGATATAACTGACAGACTTCAGATTATCAATAATACAATTAATAGACGGACTTAATATTAATAATACAATTAATAAACAAACGTAATATATCAATTCGGGCCATTAAAAAGTGGAATCCAGAATGAGACAAAAAGTCAAAATACATCAAGGAATATTAATACGTAACAATAGTCGCGAGACTTTTCGTCAAATTCAGACAACTATAATGCCAAAACCGAAATACATCAAAGGATATTACAACGTAACAATATTCTCCAATAAACCCAAAGAAACAAATTATCATTGCTATGCTGTGAATCAACGCCATCGACAATGTTTTCAATCGGGTGTCAAAATTAATCGATTCTTTCTTAGCTTCAGACTAACCTCAGTGAATTTGTACTAAATCCAAAAATTTCCATGAAGACGTTTTCGGTCTATAAACAAATTCTGCTTGAGGTAATTGATTTTCGTGATTTGTTCTGTATAAAATTTCGTACGGAGGAAGCAGACGGTGCCCAGCGTCAATTATAGTACCGTTATAGTGATAACATTATTAGGTGTTTGTATTGAAATGTGTCATTCGGCTGTCGGCTGGAGCATGGATAGATGTTGCTTACGTCGCCTTGAACGGTAGCCTCGTGCCATTAACTTCGCCCCTAAAGATGCCATATTTAGGTAAAACATGTGGCTCGAACGAGCAAGTTAGAAATAGACGTTTTTCTGATATGTAGTCTACTACTTCGTAAAAAAAGTGCCGCTAAATCTCACCGTTTGCTTATGGAGCTACATGTACTGACAAGGGGGCATTCCCTACTCGTCCTCACCGATTTCGCTCAAATTTATAGGACATGTAGGACTTGGCTAGAAATGACAGTACCCGAAGTGGGAACTCTAGATGGCCAAGCATTTAGAAAATAAAAATGTTAACGCGGCTCTCACACCGTATAAGCCATTTACGTTAGTATGTTTGTCAAGCAGCGGTCGGCGTAGCGGTAAGAGCTCAGACTAGTAGTTTGATGGGGGTAGGTTCGACTCCCCTTGCGGATACTCTTTTTATCTTTTTCTCAATTTTTATATTATTCATTTTCCAATTAAGCAAAGAGGTGTATAATTTATTTTATTTATTTATTTATACGCAAAAGGCATATAGGACGTAATTTTTTAATGAGCGCACAATCGTAGAAAATTTGGAGTTACGAACTTTCCCGACGTGTTCAAAGAGGAATTTTTCTTCTTTCTCTTTTATTGGCTATTTCCCCTCCTTGGGGAATGTGCCATAAACGCGAATAGTCGTTTCACAATAAGATTCGGTTTCACCTGAAGGTCGTTCCTGGCGGCTGTACACGAACAATAGATTCTTGGCGCAGGTAGAAAAAAGGTGTCCCTGACCGTTAGGGACGGTGCTAGCTAGGGAACTCATTCGTTTGCTACCTCTTGGGCAAGTAACTTGAATTGTGCGAGAATACTGTGAGAATATTCCGGGTAAAATCGAAATTTTTGTGAGATAAAATTGTGAGGAAAATATTGTGGAAAAATCGAAAATTTCGGACAATAGTGAAACTATTGATATGCCTGGAACATCGACGGAAAAAGAACAGGAGCCAGACAATAGCATCCACAGCGAAGCCTCGAAGCAACGATTGAAGACGGCGATGGATTATAGTATACATCTTTTGGCCGCCGAAAATCTAATCTCATCAGAAAGTTCTGAAGTGATAACCGAAGAACACGTTCAAATGGGAAATAAAATACACAAGAAAGTAGTGGAAGTTTTATCGGAGTATTAGTTTATATGCGACGAAGAGTTGATCTGGCGCGAAGAAATCGACCAAGAAGAAGAATATTAGATGTTGGAAGGTGCCAGATTGTAGTCAAGTGATGAGTATGAACCCGATGGAAAAAAAAATAAAAGAAGATCTAGATGACGTTGCACTCGACTGCAAAATAATGGCGGTTAATCTTGCCAAAGCGCATCCAACGTGGCGTATAAAAAGTTTGCAAACGAAAGGCGCATCTCGCTTGAAGCATATGCGAGATTTGAAAATTTGGGAACAGCATATCAAAAATGGTGGAACCCGAAAGGATAAATACAATACAATTGATTCGTGGACATATGATCGCTTCTACGAAGCGATCATATGTCCACAAATCGTGTTGTAACCAGTACGAATTCGTGTTGTAACCAGCAAAGCACCACAACAAAACTTGCAACAATGGGCACTTGCTGCTGCTAATCAATTTCCAGAGTTGGAATTCAAAGCCTCCGAATCGTGGGTCATCGGCTTTAAACAAAGGCATAAGATTCGTCAGAGAAAAATTACAAGATTTGTGTCGGAAAAAGAGACAGCTACACAAGAGGAAATCCTTGCTGCGGCAGATAAGTTCCGACTCCAAACTCCAGCTCTCATTCCTCAATACGACAAGGATTTTGTTATCAACACTGATCAAACAGGTAAGTCAAGAATTGTTATTTGTCTACCTCAAATTAAATACTCTGTTTAACGGCGCGTATAATAAATTGACATTCGTATATTCTCTTTCCAGGTTGCCAGTACCAGTCGACGTATAACCGAACCCTGAAGCATTTAGGGGTAAAAACGGTTTTCGTAAAAAAAAGGATATGAATAAAGTAACCCACTCATATACAGCGCAATATGCTATGAGCCTTTCCGAAAAGCTATTGCCAAAAGTTTACGTATGCTTACAAGAGTATACTGGCTCTCCTGGACCGAGGATTAAAAAAAGGTGAATGAATACGCAGCAATATGAAAGAATGTCATCACTTCTTCAAAAACTTACAACAGCGTTGTACAACATTCTTAACGGATGTGATGAAGTCGTATGTACAAGAGAACAAATTTCTTCTGCTGATTGACTTGTGTGGAGGACAAACAAATCCGCAATTATACGACGAACTCTTCCAAGATGAAGAAGGATTCCCAACGTGTAGCATCAAAGTGATTCCCCCTAAATGTACTTCACTGGTGCAACCCTGCGATGTATATTTTTATCGTCAGGTTTAAAACATTATTTAAAAAATAAAAAATTGCTCTTATCTCATCGAGCAAGAAAAAGAAATAACTTCCCGAGAAGACTGCATGAAAATACATTCGATTGTTCATTATCAATTATCGGCGCCAATATTCGGTAACATGTTACGTTACGCGTGGTTCGTTTCTAAACTTTGCGATGAGAGAGAATGCTTTATGAATGTCAATCAAGCATGTTTTTCTATGGAGACGTGGAAATAACAATGTGGTTGTAAAAATTCGGCGTTTATAACGTGTGCTAGGTGCAGAAATAATTATTGTTTCCCCTGTTTGAACGATGAATATCATCCCGACACATGTAAATCGTCGAATGTCAACGAATAAAGTTTTGAATTTTCATGTACAAAGTCTTTTCGTATTTTAATGTATAAATGTTTCGTATTTTTTGCGTATAAATAAATGAATAAAATAAATTATTCACTTTTTTGCTTAATTGGAAAATGAATAATATAAAAATTGAGAAAAAGATAGAAAAAAAGTCTCTTCACAAGGGGAGTCGAACCCACGACCATCGAATTACTAGTCCGAGCTCTTACCGCTACTCCAACCGCTGCTTGGCAAACACGCTAACGTAAATGGCTTATACGGTGCAAGAGCCGCGTCAACATTTTTGTTTTCTAAACGCTTGGCCATCTGGAGTTCCCACTTCGGGTACTTTAATTTCTAGCCAAGCCCTGCATGTCCTATAAATTTAAGCGAAATCGGTGATGACGAGTAGGGAATGCCCCCTTGTGAGAGAAACAACAAAAACATGGCCACCGGGAGATAATAAAAAATTGTTGCGACGTTTGGTGGTGGACACTCTCCACCTTAAACGTCCATCCGAAATCGGAAAACCAAATGGATTATTCAAATTAACAATAAATGTGAGTCGTTAACGATCGTCGAATTAAATTTTTTTTTACCAACGTGGCGACGAATTCAAACTCGAGCATACAAAATGTATGAAAAAAGTCTCCATTTTTACGTAACTATTAGATTATCAAGATCGATTTTAGAAAAAGTGAGTTCGACAATGATCTTTAAATGTTTTGCATTGTATTCCCGGTTAATTTAGAAACAATTCATTGAGTGGTTTTCGAGTTATAATGTAGGCTGACTTAGGAAACAGTGTTCCGAGAAAAACGCGTTTGAAGTTTCAAGTATGGTGCTGCGACTGACGTCCGACCGACTGTTAGAAGCTTTAGCTCATTGTTTTTTGGAATATTTCAATTAAATTTTCAAGGAATATAACTAAAAGGTCATATTCTCGAATACAAACCGTATTTTTGGAAAATTCAATTTTTTTACCCGCCTCAGTAGCTGTAGCGCGTTATACAGACATAGTGAGTCCACACAATCCGAAACTACGTATGGAAATTAGTTCTGACGATCTATAAGTGGCCATTATAACCCTCATGACAAAAAGAACTCAGGTTAGACGAATGCAAACTCTTTTCTAACGCTTAAAGAATAGGCCGAACGCTTCATTGTTAATTAACCAACAGTATTTCGATGTTTACATGCCATTGGGCAGATATGAAAAGCAGGAAAATGGCTACGACATGAGCTGAGCGAGAATGGCATTGTGAATCGACTAAACATCGCCATTTCTTTCGTTGCGAGGCACAGAAATCAATGTTTCTTATGATGTATTGTAACTAAGGATGAAGAATGCATTTCTTTCGCTGACCCAAACGCAGAGAATCATGGGATGATTGTTGCCAAACAACAACATCGGCGCCAAAACGGAATACCCATAGTCACAAAGCCGTGGAGGCAATGCCGTACGAGCTTTCGAAAGCCCAAACAATGCTCATTGCCGAACGTTATCAATATCAGTTGGACCTTTTGGACGATAATTTATTTGAAGAGAGCCGTCAGTAGCATCAAATTGCCGCAATGTGATTCTGCTGCACGAAAATGCTCGCCCCCACTACGCATTAGTGATGAAAAAGAACATTCCTGGAACTGAAGGACAAGGGCCCCCTCACCTAACGTATTCTCTGGGCGTTACATGAAGTGATTATCACTTGTTGTACCGCTCGACGGGGTACACCTTAAAATATACCCACTTTTGTAATTACGAAGAACTAAAAAAATTGGTACATGAGTGGATCGCGTCGAAAGACAGGCCATTCTTTCGACGTGGGATTAAGCTTTTGCCAGGGTGGTGGGAGCAAGTAGGAACATCCTAGGGCAAATACTTTGATGAATGCAATTCAAAAAGGTTTTGCAAAATTAATGTTAAAAAACGGCCAGTTTCAATACGATCGCGTAATGAAGAGAATATCAGGGAATGATTTTAACATTCTCTTCAAGCGTCTTAAGCAATAGTTCAATTTGACAAAAAGAAAATCTCACGACTTCGTGTTTTTTACGGGAATAATTTTTTGTTCAAACACCCTTAAGGCCATGTGCCACACGCCTCCGACCGCTTCAAAATTTTGAAATGGGTATTCTCCCAAACGCAGCAGTCAATTAGAATGAAATTTGTCGTGTGCATGCAGGACGCTTGCTCCGAGAGCATGGTTCTCGGTATTTTCCAAAATTTCGAAAAAAAATTTACAGTTTGTGGTTACTATGCGAAAAACTGAATTATTAACCATTGCATCGCATTTTCGGTAATTTGGCGAGAACCATGCTCACGCCAGTGAAAAAGCACACATTTTAAGCTGTTTCACCTGTTTTCACGAACAAATGACGGAGAAAAGTCATTTAGAAATTTTTACATAAATGTAGCAAAAATGTACTAACAAAGCTCAAAATATTGTCTACCCGACCGACAACTTAGTTCTTCTGTTTTCCCACTGGCGGCACGCAGCTCGCATCGATCGTTTGTACCGACCGCGCTCGCCTCCTTCCGGAACAGTTTTCCAGATAGACACGTACCGCTTGTGTACTGCTCTGGTGGAGTACGCCGTAACGTCACCGTCACTTCCACCCACGTCCGTACGGTAACGTTACCGTACTAGTAGGGCGTATGATACGGCGTACGGTGAATGCACCAGTACGGTGAGCTCACGCCGTATCGTACGCGGGCAGTTCCGCGTTACCACTCGTGTACGGTACAGGAGTGGTACGGCGTACGGTGAATGTACCAGTACCGTGACGTTACCTTGCGGTTAACGTACGCTCCGCGTACTGGTATAGTCAAGCTATTGTATCCGTACAAAACGAGCTCCGTACGTTCATAGTACGGTTAAAATAACCTTTCGTTAGGCCCAAAATATTTACACCGTACCGCTATAGTACCATACATGAACGGACCGCTTTTTTTCTTTGCATGTATATGTGTGTGTAGGTATATACAGGGCGAGGCACTAACTGTTGCCACCTTGAATATGTCTGTAATTATCGACGTCACAAAAAGATGTTTGAAACAAAAGTTGTACCGTACGAAAGGGGCCATCAAATGCGACAATTTTTTTCATCTCAGTGGAGGCGCTGTCGCACAGTAAAGGTCACCTGCACTTTTTCAAATGGGACGGTACATTTTTTTCAACTATCTTGTAGAGCATCGAAGACTGCATAGAAAAACATCTAGGGGTCAAAGTCGTTCAAGGTCATTTAAGATAAAAAAAGTGACATGAACTTTATTTTTATGTGAAATTACCTTTATTCACAGTAGATGTTCAAAGTGATTGCCATTGGAATCAATGCAGTATTGCAATCTTCTCATCACGGATTGTGTAGAATTTCTTATCACTTCGGCACTTATCGAATCACAGGCTCGAAGAATTCTCTCACGCATATCGTCCGGCGTAGTTGGACGTTCTTTATAAACAAGATCTTTCAAGTATCCCCACAAGAAAAAGTCCAGAGTCGTCAAGTCTGGCGAGCGAGCCGGCCACGATACAGCTCCTCCGCGTCCAATCCAACGATTTGGAAATCTCTTTTGCAATTCATTTCTAGGTATCAGCGAAAAAATCTGCCGGGCACCCATCGTGTTGATACCACATTCTGTTTCTTTTTTCTAAAGGTATTTCTTCCAATAACGGACCTAACGTTTCTTGAAGGAATGTGGTGTACTTCCTACCATTAAGATTCCCTTCGGTCTTAAATGACCTTGAACGACTTTGACCCCTAAATGTTTTGTATGCAGTTTTCGATGCTCTACAAGATAGTTGAAAAAAAATGTACCGTCCCATTTAAAAAAGTGGAGGTGACCTTTACTGTGCGATAGCGCCTCCACTGAGATAATAAAAAATGGTCGCGATTGATGACCCCTTTCATACGGTACAACTTTTGTTTGAAACATTTTTTTGTGACGTCGATAATTACAGAGATATTCAAGGTGGCAACAGTTAGTGCCTTACCCTGTATATTGAATAACACGGGAAACGGATTTTGGATTATTGATTTATTTCCCTAAACCTATTTCCCTAAACATCGTTCACAATTTACGAAATCTTTTTATAATTTACGAAAGATTTTTACAATTGACGAAATTTGCTTACAATTTACAACAATTTATTTATTCAGCTTTGTTCAACATGTTTATTCAGCTTTAATTTGGTTTTCTATCTCTACGTCAATTTATTGCTGAGATATCCGACTTTGAATGCGAAAAGATCCTTTTGTCTGTGATTATCGATATCTCAGCAACCAATTATCGCAACGGGAATTAAAGGGCGGCTTTGAAAAGTTGAATAAATTTCCTGGCAGCCCCTCTCGTTGATTGTTGTGAATTTTTTCTTCGCCCTTAACCTTTATTTGGTAAAGGACAAAAAATGACTTTTGCTGGATTTTCAGTAAATCTATCACTTCGTTACAAGTATTGATGCGAAGACTAATGTTGACGCGATTTTTTTCAGCTCGATGTACCCCAATAGCTCTGTTAATTTCTAAATTGATCCATCGAACCGTTTTCCATCGAAGGTTGATCAAAGTTTCACAAAATAATTAATGGAACAAGTGTATTATTCCTAAACATCGTGTAATCATTATAAAAAAAGCCTAATTTTCTTCGACATTCTTTTTTTAATTTGTAAAATATGGCAGGAAACAATACTGACTCATTTTTTACACGATTCGGCATTTGCACACTATAATTTCACTCATCTTTAATTGCATCGATTAAAGTCGATACTCCCAAGCTATATTTAATAGTCGATCTGAGAACATCTATACAATTAACTCTCAATATTTTCTACAACCGTTATTAGGGTTATGGAAAATAGTGTTTTTTTCAAAACTAGGCATGATAAAAAATTGAAGAAAAAAAATGAGTTTACAAAACATGAGATTAATTTTTTTTTACCAAAACGTAGAAAAAATCGACCAAAAAAGATTAGTTTTGGAAAAAAAACTGTTAATTGGTTTTTTCTCCCAAACAAAAGATTATTTTTGAAAAAAGTGTTCTTTGTATCCCGAATAACCTTTGCAGAAAATATCGAGAGTTAATCGCAGACAAGTACTCAGATCGACTAGCGAATACAGCTTGGGGGTATCAACTTTTAATCAATGCAATTAAACATAAGTGAAATTATGGTGCGCAAAACCCGAAGCGCGGTAATAATGAGTCACTATTGTATCCTGAAAAGTTTTAGAAATTTAAGAAGATTAGAATTTTTTGAAATTTCTCAGTTTTTTTTCTTAAATTTAACAAGCAACTACTGCAAAGTTCTAAAAATAGTTGAAGAAATTGGGTCTTTTCATTTTTATCATGATTACACGATGTTTAGGAATAATACACTTGTTCCGTTTATTCTTTTGTAAAACTTTGATCGATCGGTCCGGAAAAACGGGTCGATGGATCAATTTGAAAACTTACACGGCTATTGGGGGTACATTAAGCTGAACAAAACAGGGCAACATTAGTCTTCCGACCAATATTTCTAATAGAGTAGTGGATTTACTGAAAAACCGTAAAATGTCATTTTTTGTTCTATTTTTTAAATTAATATTAATAGTGACATGTTTTTTCCTCAAAAATCAACGAAGGGGTCTCGTACGATATTTATTCAAGTTTTTAAAGCTTCGCATTCATTTCCTGTGCGATCATTGGGTGCTGAGATATTGATCAAACACAAAAGGATCTTTTTTCATTATAAGTCGGATATCTCAGCAAAAAGTTGACGTAGACAGACCACATAAAAACCAACTTGAAGCTGAATGAACAAGCTAAGGGACCTATGCATTTATTTAACTGAAAAAAAAATTCCTTGAAAAAAAAATTGGAAAAATAATTTTCTCGCTATCTCTTATAATTGCGCGATAACCGTAGCTCACAAAATTATTTTGCTAAAATATCTCGAACTAGAAACTTGAAGCTTCAAATGTTTTTTTTCATCTCGATACGACTATGTTTAACATTGATACAGCCGTCCAAAAACACTTTAAAAAGGGAAGAAATTTTCTGCTTCTCTAATTTTTTTGAGATAGGGTATAAAAAGTGATATATTTTTACAATTTTCAGTCAATCGAAAAAAGCGCTCGTCCTTGACTGTTGAAGCAATTTAATAAGCTACAGTTAAAATTTCAAGTCGATTGGACGAAAATTGTTCGAGTTCTGCTACGTCCCGATATTAAAAACATGGTTTTGAGAAAACCGTGTTTGAAGTCAACGGTTTCATAGACGCTACAGCTGGAGAAGTTATTTTCCGTAATCTAATGCCACCTATTAGTCGAATAAAAACTATTTTTAGTCGGTGACTTTGTCCCCACAATAGGCTTACAAAAGTTGAGACCTGCGCCTACCGGTATGTCGTCGCAGAAGACGGTTTTCAGCGCCGGAGCCTTCCTTAAAAAATAGCTTGACAACCACTTTATAATTGTTTTCTCAACTACAAACGAATATGCATCATATTTTTAAAGGTTCCAAGGATTTCTTAAAAGTATTTCCAACACAACGATTTTTCGAAAATTTTACACCGGTGTCCTTAAAATAATTCGCGATCGTAAAATTTTACCGCTCTTCTGTAGAGCGAGACTCTTGCGATCGTCTTTGCTAGAAAATTCGATCCTTGGAGAAGCCGGTCGAAGATAAATCGCGGAAGAGAGAAAAAATTCTAAACGTAATTGTTTAAACAAAAAACAGTGTAAATTTTTTTCAGGTTTCGAGGTTTTTTAAAAAGTGCTTCCATTACAACGCTTTTTCGAACATTTTACACCGGTGCCCGCTAAACAATTCGCGATAGTACAATTTTACCGCTCTTCTGTAGAGCGAGACTCCTTCGATCGTCCTAGCTAGAAAATTCGATCCCTGGAGATACCTGCCGAACATAAATCCCGGCAGAGAGAAAAATTGCTAACGTGTTTTTTTTCAGTAAATATAAAATTTTACCACTCTTCCGCAGAGTGAGACTCGGTCAACCTCGGTCGTTCGCGAATTTGGTCGGCCACAGATAACCTGCCGAAGATAAGCCATGGCAGAGAAAGCAATGGCGAACGCAATTGTTTAAACAAAGAGCATTGTAATATTTTTTAAGGTTCCGAGGATTTTTTTAAAGTGCTTCCAACGAAACGATTTTTCGAAAATTTTACACCGGTGTCCTCTAATAAATTCGCGATAGTAAAATTTTGCCGCTCTTCTGTAGAGGGCGACTCCTCCGATCGTCATTGCTTGAAAATTCGATTCTAGGAGAAACCTGCCGAAGATAAATTCCGGCAGAGAAAAAGAATACTAAATGTATTTTTTTAATCAGCAAAGATGAAATTTTACCATTCTTTTGCAGAGTGAGACTCGGTCGATCTCGTTCGCTCGCAAATTTGGTCGGCCCCAGACAACCTGCCGGAGATAAGCCATGGCAGAGAAAAAAATGCCGAACGCTTTTAAAGAAAGAGCATATTGACGACGAGGCTCCTTGGAACGCGGGTGGGACGGTAGCTTACTCGATTAGTCCCGCGCTTGTCGCGTCGAATATTGCGGCTCGGGTAATGGGATGCAAAAAGCAAAATGGGCGACTTCCCCGCTTTTCTACGTTGGTTTTTTTTGGGCCTTTGTGCTAAGATTTTTATTATTTTTTCCCAATTACTACGTGGAGTGGATAATGAACGTTTACAATAAGCTAATTTTTAACAAAACCGGGGGGGGGGGGGAATGGAACCGGGAGTTGCGAGGCGTGCGTGGGGGATAGTCTCGGCGTGGGAGGGGGGGACTTTCTTTCCCTCCTCGCGCGCTCTCGTTATCGGTAGCCGAGCTTCTTTCTTAAGGTAGGGAGAGGGAACCACTTTTCAGCGGCGGGGGGCAGGGGGGGGACCACTTTCCAGTGATAAGGATCCGCTTGTCAGCGTGTGGGAGAGGTTGTCGCTTCTTCAGCGGCAGGGTATCACTTTTCAGCGTAGAAGGGCAAGGGGGGGGGAACCACTTTCCGGTGATGAGGATCCGCTTTTCAGCGTGTAGGAGAGGTTGTCGCTTCTTCAGCGGCGGGGGGCACTTTTCAGCGGAGGCCTTACCGTTCGGTCTGCGGTAGAAGACTGTTAACAGATCGGTCCGCGCTCCTAGCCTTATAGGCTAGCGCGTACCTTGACGAGAGTCGGGCGCCTCGAGCGCGGCGGCTGGGTCTCGAAACTTCGGCGGCTTTAAGCGGGAACCGGAACATGCGCTCTAGTGCACGGGTCCCTCACCGCAGCGCTGGAGTAGCTCGACTCTCTGGACAAAAATCGACTTCGCGGATATCCCGTCGTGGCGCTGCGGTCGCTTGAGTGCCGCGCGTGTCGATTCGTGACCCTCGTATATATATATATATATATATATATATATATACGTCGCGTTTGACAGTTCGGCGACTCGGAAATAAGTTTTGTTTAATTTATTAACGCGACGGGTTCGGGGATTATTATCGGAATCCTCGCCTCGTCCGGCCCTCGGAGGAAATTCCCCGCCTCGGATTTGGTAAGTATAAAACTGTACAATAACAAAAAAAAACAAAGTACCGAGTCTATTTTCAGGTTATTTCCTGAGAGGTTTTCCTTCGGCGCGAAGCGTAGCAAGGACTTCACATGGACTAAGGTAAGATTTTGCCTTATTTAAACAACAAAAAACTTTTCGCCTACGTCCCTGGAGCTTCGAGCTCCCTGCCCCGGTGTCAAAGGCCTCGTCGGAGACTTCCACCTCAACGGGTCTTTGCTTCGCAGCGTGGGAGCTCATATGCTCCGGGGGCTCATTTGTCGCATGATTGTAGGAGAGGATCCCTGGTGCTCGCACGATGTATGAAGGGTATGTATGAATGTTGTACGCAGGGTGTGAGCATGGTGTGTATGCATTGTACGCAAGGTGTGCGAATGATGTGTATGTATTGTACGCAAGGTGTGTGAATGGTGCGAGGTGTGAGCATGGTGTGTATGCATTGTACGCAAGGTGTGCGAATGGTGTGTATGTATTGTACGCAAGGTGTGCGAATGGTATGTACGCGAGGTGTGAGCATGGAGTGCAAGGTGTGCGAGTGGTGTGATGATTTTCTTTATTGTGATATATATATATATATAGTATTCTAATGTTTTTTGTACCTTTTCAGGTTTCGGAGAAGACGCAAGAGCGAAGCCGACTGCAATAATGTTAGGGTACGCCAGGATGGCGTACAACAAGCATTGTAAAATTTTACAATTCTTTTGTAGAGTGGGTCTCGAGCGATCTCGGTCGTGACTCGAGATTTTGGCAGAGATCAAATTCGTCGACGATGAGCGACATCGAGATGCCAAATAGTACACGAGTTTGTTTAAATTAATTGAAAAAGAATGGGAAAATACCAGCACCCTTCCACCATACGAGTCTGTACCAAACCCCGTTTGCTAGAAAGTTCAACCATAAAGAAATTTCCACTGATGACCGCCGTCGAAAAAAAAATCGATTCCAGGGAATTTGTTTAAACAATGCGCGATCGCAAAATTTCGCCGCTTTCCCGTAGAGTGAGGCTAGTGATCTTGATTGTTCAAGAAGTTGACCATCAAAAATGCTGCCAAATATGAACCCTGGCAGAGATAAAAATGCTGAACACATTTGTTTAAATAATGAGCACAGTAAAATTTGACCACTCTTTTGTAGAGTCACTTTCGAGCAATTTCGTTCGCTTGAAATTTGGGCAGGGATCGAAATCGTTGATGATAAGCGGCATCGAGGTTACAAATAGTGTTCGAGCTTATTTGTTTAAATTAATTAAAAAAGCATGGGGAAATGCCGTTACCCTTCCACAAGACGTCTTTTGCTGGTAGCCGTCGTCGAAAAAACACTCGATTCGATGGCATTTGCATATACAATGTAAAATGCAACAAAGTTACACCGCTCTCCTGCCGAGCGAGCGCACGCTTCCAATACAAACGTACAAATGGTCGCTACGCATAGTTGTGTGTATTGTGTGATACACACATAGAAGTAAGGTGCTTGCGTACGTCCGAACGGCGTGCGAGGATGCATTCGGTCTTTCTGCACGCCGCCGGCGTAGAAAAAACACACACATGCGCGCTCGCGCGCTCAGCGATCACCGTCTGTCTGGCTTCGACTCTTCGTCCCAGTGCGAAGCATCGAGACCAAATTTGCGAGCGCTGCGCTGTCCGTCGGTAGCGACTCGTAGCTAAAAACTGCGAGATCTGCGCTACCGACGTAACGAGAGGCCATGTCGAGATTTTCTGGCGTGTGGCACACATGGCCTTAAGGATAGGCCCGGGCGCAGAATTTCGCTGCGAAGCGGAGACGATAACAGAGTACAGTTATTATAGGCTCACGTATGTACACGTGCACAAAAAGCACCAGTCAAATGAATATATATCCGAACGCGTAAGGGTGAAAGGGGGGGGGAGCGAGAGAGAGAGAGAGAGAGAGAGAGAGAGAGAGAGAGAGAGAGAGAGAGAGAGAGCTTGACGTTAATTGACGCTTCAACGATGCCAAGCAACGCATTTGGAACGTTGGTCCACTTAATTGTCTATTTCTGTTATATTTATTTATTTTGTCTTTTCTGTCTCTCTGTCTTTCGACGTTTCGTACTCTTTGTCTCTGTCGAGACAGTCTGTGCGATCAACCTGAGATTCATAAATTATCAAGATTTTTGTGTCCAATAAATTCGTCTTTAATCCTTGCAATGCACGCTTTCGGTGTTTTGTGAATCTTCCATTTAATTTTGAAAAGTTAAGCAAAATTGATTTTCAACAGTGACCCATTGAGCGTGTACTCTTAATAAATTGGGTTTCGTAGAGGGGGAGAGAGGATTTGAATCTCGTCTGCTGTCATCGGAGCTCACGGTGTCCAGTATGGATTGTTTTTTTATAGGATGAAGACGATTTTCAGTTTTTGCCTGAGAAGCAAAGTCCCACGAGAATCGTCGATCCTGCAAGACAAGGCGAAAAAAGTACGAGCAAAAGCGAGACAGAGCAAGAGTAAAATAATATTCTTGATCCGTTGGCAATGTAAATTGGCAGACTGGTTAAGAAGAAGGAAAAAGAGAAAGATACTTAGCAAATCGCGAGATCACGAGATTCTACTACAGCCAGGTCCACTTTTTTCATCCCCTATCGCCAGACGAAGTGAAAAGTTCGATAAAAGTGAAAAGTCGTGAAATCGCCCAAACGGGGAAAAAAGAGAATAAAAGTGCGAGATGTACGTATGGAAAGATGAAAATCTCGAGGTGCTGGATTTTCATCCTTCTTCTTATTCTTTGAGATAGGCTTTTATTCACTGTCGCAATGCGCAAGCCTGCTGCCCCGTATCACTCGCAATTTCCACGTACTCTCGATTACAAAAATTAAATAACATTAATTCGGTTCATAGAAATTTTATATTTTCTTTTTATAATTGAGTGTCTTTACAAATGAATCAATTCATATTTTGAAGTCGAAGTCGGGAATTGAATTAATGAGAAAAAACACTTTTAATTAAATTTAATCTCGTTTTTGAGATCAATGGTACAACTTGAGGGACCATTCCGGTGTGACAAGCTTGAAAATGACCGAGTTTTATCATTGAAAAAAATCGATAATCCATCGGCTTTTCTTTTCGTTTATTCAAATGATTTATGTCTTACATAATAATACTTTTAAATGTTCTAGTTTAATTTTTCATATAATTTTATGGCCAATGCAAAATGATGCCTAGAAAAATAACGCCCGATGGTGGAAAGTCTCCTCCAAAAATTGTCCGAAGGAAAAAAAACCGACAGCATTATTAATTAGTATGAAAAAGTGTAAGGGTGTACGGAGGATTTTTGTCCGATAAAAATGGACCCAATGCTAGCTATTTCGAAATTAAATGTCAAAATGGACCTTTTTCGACAGGTTTTCGTTTTAAAAAAAAACGTGAAGTTTTCAAATAAAAACTACGCTCCCGTGCGACGTTAAGGATTGGCGTGAAGAATGCTGTGGCAATATTTGAGACGGATAGCTTGAAAAACTCTCCGTTTGAAATGTTGCACCGGTTTAACAAACGTTTCGAGTAAACCGCGTTTTTCCGGGCCAGGTCTCACGCAGCTGGTCGAATCCCTGTTTCTTAGAAAGGCTGTAACGACTGGAATAATTCGAATTACGAACATTCAAAATTTAATAACATGCTTATAAAAGTCCATATTTTTTAGTAACGCAAAAAACAATTTCAAAAATTTGTACACTGAAATGTTCCCTCAATAATAACGGAATTTTTTTAGAATTGTACATTTGCGGAAAAGAATTGGGCCGTATTTGATTATCAGAAAAATATAAACCATCCTTGCTTTATAGATATGCTCCTTGCTTACTAGATAAACAATGTTATTTGCATAAATTATCTTTGCACTCTCCAACCTAAATCGCGTATTAAATGCGGAGAAAGAGAATAGAGAACTTCTGTCAGACTTGTCACGTTCGCTAACAGCTCTCACGTTTCCCTTTCGGTTTTCATGTCCTTTTCTCTTCTCGGATCAAATCCTCCTGTACCTCCCACCTTTATTTCGCAATATCCATTCAAAGCAGTTGCGAAAGTTCGAATGAAAATCAACGCCACTGCAGCGTCACCGTCTGCATATTTTCAATATCCTTGACAATTCCTAACAAAATATAGAACGCTGGAAATTATTCTACGTGTACATACCTTCTTTATTCCCAGTATAGGGAAGCATTGCTCTAAATTCACGAACGATTCAATCGGAAAAGCTTTAATGATAGAAAACAAATCAAATGCCAATAATGATCAAAATAGTAAGTGACGACGATTTTTCGTTCTGCGCTTCAAGACCGTTGTGCTTCGATGGATAACTAAGGGGTTACATATGCCTAGAATCCCGAAAAAATCATCAAATTCCGATTTTTGCTCTGGGAAATGATTGGTGAAACAGAAAAGCATTTTTTTAACACACAGATACATATATTGAGAGATCTAAAATACATACATAATAAGAACAAAACTTGGCCGCCGGCAGGAGATGACATTGTTTTCGCGACGTGCGGCGGTGGACACTCTCCAGTTTAAACGCTCCATCTGAAATTTAAAAATCACATGGCTTACTCGATTTAACAATAAATACGAGTCATTGACGACGATCGATTGAGAAAACTTTTTTTTAAACGTGATGATGTATCGAAACTCGAGCGTAAGCAGTCTATGATGAAAAAAACTCGTCATTTTTGCGTAACTATTACGCAATTTATGAAATATTACAAAATATTGAAATTGAAATATTACGCAATATTACAAAAAGAAAATCGGTTGTAAAAAGGTGAGATCGTCCACGACCTTTGAATGTTCTTCATCGTATGTCCTGTAAATTTGGAAACAATCCATCAAGTGGTTCTCGAGATATCATGTCCAAATTTTCAGGGAACATAGCTGAAAGGTAATCTTATCGAATAAAAATATGTTTGGACAATGCAATTCCTTGCCCCACCTAGGTAGATGTAGTCCGTTCAAAAGGCATATTCTTGACGATTACTAAGTACATGAATATTTCTTGTTTTCATCCACTACAAAATGTAACAAATAATTACTTTTATTTGTTAATAGCCTTATTTACTTTCCTATTTTGCTTTCATCCAAATGTCGGTTCCCCGGACAGCCCGGCGTATTGGTTTAAACTAATCAGTGAATATCTTTGAGTATGCTATTGTTTTGTATATTAATATCAACACCTTGCAAAAACAATCCTATAGAAAATTACCTTTGCCGTCTGATGAAGACAGCAAAAATGTGAAAAAAAATGAGAACATCAAAGAAGAAAATTCCACACCTAAAACTTCTTTTTAGAACTTGGGGAGTGAATTACGTGTAGAGAGATATTTTATGAAGCCTGAGTACAAGGTGTGGCTATTAAATAACCGGACTGATGCTGCTCCCAGCAAACTACGTGCGTGCCGCGACATGTTTGAACATGACTGTGTCCTTCCCCCACCCTGAGCTCGCTAGACAAGTCAGATGGTCGATCAGTTTGACTGTAGCAGTCGATTGAATTAGTCTACGCACTAGTGACGCGTCGGAAAAATGCAAAGTGGTCAGACGGAGCAACGGGTTAACCTCAAGTTTCTTGTTAAAGTAGGGAAAACTGCCACAGAAGCTTATTCAATGTTGAAAGAAGTCGACGAGAATGAATGTTTATCGCGTTTTTGAGTGGCTTAAATGATTTAAAGAAGGGCGTGAAACGACCGAAAACGACCGGTCCCCAAGACGGCCCTCAACGTCAAAAACGGACGAACACATTGAAAAAATTGGTCAAGTAACCCGCTCTGATCGTCGTCAAAGCATTCGAGGGCTAGCTGAAATGACAGGAATCGACAAAGAAAGTATTCTACAGATTCTGCATGAATCATTTAACATGCGGAACGTTTGCGGAAAAATGGTGCCGAAACTCCTCACTTCCGAGCAAAAGGAATCAAGACAGATTTGTACAATACAATTGTACTGACGTTCTAAACAACATCACCACTGATCCAGATTCGTTAGACAAGGTGATTACTTGTGATTAATCGTGGTTTTTTATTTACGATCCCGAAACAAAAAGGCAATCCATGCATTGAAAGAGCCCAAGCTCGCCAAGGCAAAAAAAACCAGGATAAGCAAATCCAAATTCAAAGCGATGATGATTGTCTTTTTCGACATTCGTGGCATTATCTACGCTCACTGGGTCCCCGAGGGTCAGACGGTCAATCAACATTTCTACATCGAGGTTCTGACGGCCCTACGTGAGCGTGTGAGAAGACGAAGACCCGATTTGTGGAAGACCAAGTCCTGGATTCTTCACGAAGAGAATGCACCAGCCCATTCTGCCTTGTCTGTGAAAGCGTTCCTCGCAAAATACGGCATCGCCGTGTTGGAACATCCACCGTACTCACCCGACCTTGCCCCTTGTGAGTTGTCTCTATTTCCCAAGGTCAAGTCGGCGCTGAAGGGGACAAGATTTGAAAGTGTGGAAGTGGTTAAAGCAAAAGCGACGGAAGTTCTCGACCAGCTGACAGGACAGGATTTCCCGCACTGCTTTCAATAATGGAAACGTCGTATGGAGCGGTGTAGGGATTGCCAAGGGGAGTACATTGAAGGCGATAAAACTTCTGTAATTGGTGACGAATAAAAAGTGTTATGACCTCAGTCCGGTTATTTAATAGCCATGCCTCGTACGGTGTCACATTTGTGAAGGCTTGGCTCACGAGGCTTGCGTAGATTCTAATCCTTCTGATTTATATCACTATTCCAGTGATGTAAATCGGAAGGATTTAGAAAAGCTCAAACGAGCTTGTCCTTCTAATTTATTTGTATAAGTATATTTTGCTTTGGTTGATCGTTCGTCATAAAAACGAATTCACTGAATCTATTGACTTATTTTGGCGACTTTGATTCACTTTTATGTTTTGTGATTAATAAATGGTGACTAAAAGTTGCAAGTATTTAAAGCTCTTCCCGGTGTTACAAAAGTCTGACGAGTTTCTTCGGGCTATATCGATCTAGATTTTAGCTATATTTCCTGAATTTTCCATTGAAATATTCCTAAAATTGAACGAGCCACAATTTCTAACAGTCGGCCAGACAAGCGGTAGCAGCTCCATCCCGTGCAGAATTGTGACCGGAATTCCCTACTTGATGTTTGGTCCTGACCAGACTTGCCTTGTCTCATTTTCCTGACCGGGCCCTCCCATGAAACAAACCGGGAAGATCGCTGGATCGTTTTTTACGGCTTACTCTCTATGTTTGGAGATTACAACCTTTCGGTACAAACGCATTTGTACTGCGATATAAATATAAACGTGCATTAATGAAAGGCGCGTCGAACATTTAAAAGTCGTTGATGATCACACTGTTTAAATTTTCTTATTTTGTATGCTTGAGTTTCGATTCGTCACCACGTTGTAAAAAAAAAAACGACTTTAACCATCGACGATCGTCAACGACTCGTACTTATTGTTAACTTGAATAACCCGTTTGGTGATTAGTTTTTGGATGGAGCGTTTAAGCTGGAGAGTGGCGGCGAGAGACTGACAGCGCGAACGTCGCGAAAAAATTTCATCATCAGCCGGCGGCCATGGCTGTGTTATTTCTCTGTATGTTTTGGTGATTTTTTAAGGCCCTTTTGGTAAAAATGTATCTTTGTGGTAAAAAAGGTGTTTCGTTTCAGCTTCAGTTGCCAAAAAAAAATTTACAATTCGGCCATTTTTTCGGGGCTCTAGGGAGGTGTAGCCCCTTAAGCAAATACGTCTCTGTTGGGACACCAAATTCGATTTATGATATTTGTGAACTGAGAGAGGTCGCGCGCCGTTTTGGTGCTCCGCCGTCACTCTCTCGTTCGCGCTTTTTCTTTCTTTCTCATATTCTTTCACGCGCGTGCCCCGCCATGTGCTCTCGCGCGTGGACTATCGCGACTCTCGCTGGCTCAGTCGTCGCGGCGCGCTCATAGCGTGTACGTCGGACACTGCAGCTTATCGTTCGTGCTTTCGCACCCGTCGCGTAATTCCGAATCGAAAGTACCGAAAAAGAGATCGATTTAAAAAAAGTTTACTAAAACGGCAAAAATCCAATTCGCCCAAAATCGTGCCCTTGGATGCGGGAAAAACATATCAACACGCTGAACATTCGAAGCAAAAGAACCGCATCATTACGCAATGAATATTCGAAGCAGCGAATAATTGAGTTCGTCACGGATACTTCGCCGATATGAGGCGTCTTGAGTCTCGCCATTACGATCTCTCGGAGCTCAAAGACTATTTTTGAAAAATTATTAAACACGGCTCACCGAATGATAGATCGAATCAAATATTGAAGGAGCATACATTTGATCCTTGATTTGAAATACATTGCCAAGCATCGATAAAGATTTTAAAAGCCCCTCAGCATCTTCCAATCGTTGGTTATTGCGATTATGATCATTAAGAAAATTGTGAAGCATGACGTATGGGTGGCGATAAATTGACTGGCAAGTTCTGGATCTCGTTTCAAAGGCCAAGTTGATTAATCAACACCAACGATTCCACCAATGGATATTGACCAATTCCTCCCGTCCCCATTAATTGACACGTCATTTTGTTCGAGCGAGTACAAAAAATTCATCCCGACTACGAAATGAATTATGTAGATATATAATATATATACGCAATTGAAGAAGAACCTGCTGTGATTGTAAAGTCCAATACGCGTATAAATTCGTTACGCTCGAGTACGACGAAAAGTAAAGAAATAAATAATTGTCGCGCTACGCATGTTATCAGGGAAAATAGGTAATTACAGCTCGAAGGACCTCTTCGCTCTTCCACTTCGAACACACTTACTCCAGCGTTACATTTCTATCATTCTCTTCTCGTTCTTTCCGAACATTATCACAATCCAACCAGTTTCGTGTGCGATCCAGTGGACTAATGGGATAATAAATATCCCATAATAATAATGATTGCAATAATAACACGGATAAAAATAAGATTCTGGGAAAAGAATAATTCGTAACCATCGGATCTATTTGTAAATATATCAATATATTTATCTATATATATATATATATATATATATATATATATATATATATATATATATATATATATATAATTTATTTATATAGATTCAGTAGGTCTATATACACACCGGGGCGCGCACAGACGGACCCCCCTCATACACACATAAATATTTTTTTAAATCGTTCCTCATCCTTGGAAAGGGATTTTATTCGGTGAGGGAGTGAAAAAAAAAATACAAGGATGCATCACACAGCACCTTGGTATTTGCCGTGGGGCTTGAAGCTCGTTCCACTACCGTTACCTCCTGGACATCCAGCCTCTGGTATACCGAATCCCGCGGGATTGCATCTCCTTACACCGTTACCCGGTATCTACGCTCCAGAACCTCGTAAGGTACGCACTTTCACTTCCACCACATATTATTATTATTATTACTGAGATTTTTCTAACCGACGCTTATAATAATTATTATAATAATAGAAATCGGCAATTTATTAACTTTATCTACCATAAAGTTTATCTGGCAAAATTAACTCCTGGTAATTAAAGAAGTAAATGTTTACCGTGCATTAAATTCCCTCATATGTTGCTATTGTTGTTGTTGTTGTCATTATTCTTATTATTCTTATTATTATTAGTTTTTTAGATAACCCTTATCGCGCGGAGATTCAGCCAGACCCCCGGGGGTCAGCCTGCAGGCTGAATTATTAGTATTAATGTTGTTGTTGTTGTTGCTATTATTACTGAGATTTTTCTACTATATGCTAGTAATAATAAAAATGTAAATTGACAATTGTTTTATCTGATCTATCGTAAAGTTCTTCCGGCAAAAGACCGCCTGATAATCTAAGAAGTAAAGGTCTACCGTACGGTAAATTCCCCCAGGTATCGGTGAAAAGGTCGATCACATCGTTCCGGTAGTATAACACTTATCATGGCATTGAAGTTTACATCGCTGGAATGCAACAATATATATTTTATATTCATTCTTTTACTTCTTCATTTTCATAATTAAACACGGTCTTTTTCACTAATTGAGGTCGTACTTTTTTAAAGAATACCTAAAAACGTTCGAGTAATTATACACGAATTCATTTTCGTCCCATTCCCACGATGCAAACTTCGACGTCATCTCTTATGGTGGTGACCTGTGCTCGCCCTGCCTTCAGTCGGGATATACATTTAGATGGAACACAATTAAGCAGTTTTGAGGGTTTTTTTAAACTGAAAAATAACTATTCTACAATGATCGAACTGTAGGTATCCTTTAATAGTATATTCAAGTATACAAAACAATTTTTTTTAATTAACTTATCAACAAACTGGCGGAACTGTGGCAGAGTGTTTCAGCAGGTTTGTCGCGGGTGTTGCCAATCGGTGTGCAGTCCGGCTTTCCGTACACTTTGATATGCAAAAAATCTCGAAACGTTTTCTGTTAGAACATGTATAGTTTCTGTTTGACAGTAATTAAAATAAAGAAAATGCAATATTAAGAGGATGGCAACTCAGTTACAAAAAAATCCGAATTCCATGAAATGTCTGTAAAATTTTAATTCAGAAGGTAGTTTTTTTCTAATTTTTCATAAACAATTCTCGTTAAGTAGAAGGTAGCAATATTATCAACATTTTTACCAAGTTCAACTCGATCGCCTTAATAGTTTTTTTTACTAACCTTGCCCGCCAATTTTGAACATGCAGTGTTGAGAAAAACGCGTTCAAAGTTTACATAGAATGTGAATTAAATTGCACTAGGTACTTGTCGTAGCTAATTACTTAAGTAATCTGTTACAAGGTAATTCAATTATCAATTACAGTGGTAATTGTACGTGTTAGTTGTTAATTTAATAACTTTCTGCCCAGCTCTGCCTGACCCTTTGGGCTCTTGCTGCTACCTGCAGCGCGCTCTCCAAATCGGAGCGGTGAGGCACATCGTTGACGGGCTCTACCGTTTGAAGTTTTCGCTTTGTAACTTTGGGAAAATATGCCACATATATAGTTCTATCATAAAAAAAATCGATTTTGTGATCGTTGTAAATGTAAATCCCGCCTTAACGAAACTTCGAAAATGCAGGCTTGTTGCCTTTTGTTCGGAGCAGAAGTGATTCTCATTCGAATTTATTATCATGATATAATTCATTTGGAATTATCGCGTTGTCGAGATTGCTATAATTTTCCGCTTCCCGGGAAGGAAAATACGACAAGAAAATTTGTTCGTATTTTCGCGCGTTCGAATTGCACGATTTGTTTACAGTCCTAACGTGTTAGTGCGTCGCGAAAAGAGCGGGGGTTGAGAAAAGAAAATAAAACAAAATAATAACTTGTCCTCGTGACACAGGACTATCCATTGTATGGAGGAACATAAATTGTATTCACCTGTAAAATCTGCTCCTCGTGATATTTTCCTCTCAACTGGCCATATCGCCAACATGCTGTTTGAGTCCAATTTGCCAACCCGAAAAACCGGTACACTCGCCTGCAAACAGATGTGACCAATAACTTTGAATAAAACTTTGCCACTCGAAATTATATTCACCGCGCGCCTGAAAACCAACACCTGTTGGCTGTAGATTCATTTTGCTTTATTTTTTCGACAGTGCAAAACGCATTTATATAGTTTTCATTCCATACACTGCTAAAAAAAATATTTCATTTCAATAGGATCTATTTAATTTAAATAGGTTTTTTCCTTGTCTCACGACCTACTACGATACTATTTGTTTGAAAGCTATTTCTTTCGCTTCAGCCATTCATTCAAAATGTGAAATATGTCCAAATTAAATAACTGAAGGGTCGATTCGAATAAATCTTTATTTACTTACAATATACATTACAAATCCAAGTGTACTATAAGCATAGAATATATCCTGCATCTAAAAAACGAAATACTCAACTTAAAGTTCTACCACAGTGATTTTGTATCAAAATTCGTCCTTCCCTGGCCGTCTGAAATGGTTTGTTTTCGAAGAAAATATTTCGCGTGCACATATAATCGAACCTACAACCTACCTACATATAGCTACGCACGCTACCCCTACGCTACCGAGTGTTTGTTGGATATTAGACGCAAATATGACATCAGAGACCAAATGAATTCCTATAATTATTTGTCGTATCGCATAAAGTATATAAATTAGTTAACACCATTGTGATAATTAGAGACTTTTATCGAATATCAAGCTATAGATTTTTCAAACATAACATATATATATATATAAAATTCTCCTTCCCCCCCCCCCTTGTTTCCCCACCTTCGATGTGTGTGTAGCAATGAAGACAGACTATTTAATGCAATCAAACAGAAAAATGTTTGACTCTACGAAAGTTCTATGTAATTGAAAGTTTAAAAAAATTAATAGATACATTAAGCGGATCCAACTAAAGTGTTTTTCGAAGAGACCAAACCGAATCCCATATTTATTAGGCATAAATAAAGTATTTAGTTATTAGATGATATTTAATAGACGTTGATTTGAATAAATAATTGTAATGATGGAATGCAATAGGGAAAATTTGCTTTCACGAAAAATCTAGATCATTAAAAAAAAATCAAACAGACGCGTCTAGTTAATATCGATAAAAATGTTCTTTCAGTGTAGAAAAGTTATGCCCTGACATTTGTCCGTCGATTCTTACTGACGAATACATGTGTAAAATTATAACGTTGCGAACCATTTATTTATTTATTACCCATGAACGTGATGCAATATTGATGATCGAAGTTATTCGCGGTTGCCAGCGCCGCTTGTCGTCGCTTAACGAGCATCGAAATCTCTGGTGTTTCGCGTTGGGAATCGCACCAACCTTTTACGATTTATATCTTATTACGTCATTATTCAATAATAGTATTGATAGTATCAATCTACTGATATCATTATCATTGTCTTCAAAGAATGGCGATATTGTACGATATCATTATTATCATTACTCAAGTTAGAATACCGAATGAGAATGCGTCATCGTACGAATATTTCTTTTACGAACGAGGATGAGAGGTTATAGCTGGATGACCTTCCCCACGCGATGCATATTCCAGGCACATGTAAACGTGAAGGAAATCAGCTAAAAAGCCACTACAATCCTTCGAAACGACAGAGAAAAGTGAACACCATTTACTCGTATGTATTCTCCAGCTAATGAATGTCTTATTTGATTTATGATGATAATAATAATAATTGGGGTTGGTATTATTATTATTCGGTTTTTCTCTTGTGTATTCGAATAATCTTCGACCCATCGTAGCCACAGTATCATTGATTTCTTTTTAAATTCTGTATTTTTCGAAGCCCGATTTAAAGATAGCGAGATAATCAATACCCCTAGACAGGTGAATGACGATGAAAAATTCGATTTTTTTTTAAACATAATTTGGATCCTTAAGCTGTTTACAACAGGCGGGTTTTTTTCGTTTGGATTGTCAAAAACAATCATTACATACGATTTTTATAACGTTAAACTTTAAATGCGTTTTTCTGAAAACAGCATTTTTCAGCGCGCGCGGCGCTCTATAGCTTTAATGGATGAACCGATTCACATGAATTTCTGCGCGATTGGAAGTAAATTAAATTTGCGGAGCCATCAGGAAGCAATTTGTATCAAAAATTGATTTATAAATATTTCTTCGTCCGTTAAAGAAAAAAAAACGGGCAAAAAATAGGGGTTTTTTAAACGGCTGCCGTTTTGTTATCCAGGGGTTTTTCAGAAAACAAGAAACGATAAGGCCCCCCAAATTTCCCCAAGTTTAGTTCAATCAATTTGATTCCGTTTTTGTTTCAAATAAATTGGCAAGGCTGTGCTTGAGCGCACCGCGCAGACCAAAGCACGCGATGCATTTAGGATTTTTTTAATAACTAAAATTGGAATTTACTCTCCATTGATAGAAGAATAAAATACGTTGAAAGCCATTTCCCAAGGTATTTATTTTATTTTATAAAAACATGCATTTTTTCCCAAAATCCCACAAGTCCTTGTGGGATTTTCATAACGTAAAACAGGAAAAAGAAATTCGAGCAAAAAAAACAAACACATACGAGCAATGAAGACTTCAGTCTATCGTTTTATGCAAGTTATCCTAGCAGATCTAAGAAGAAATCCTACCTGTCTAACAGTTGTTATGGGGTCTAGCCATCGGGGTGAAGTACGAGGCGAGCGCTCTATGCTTATGCATAGGGCCGAATGACTGTCAACAACTGTTAGCTATAAAATAATCGTCATGTTAAACGTACGTGTTCGTACAATTTTTTTACCCCCATTTACAAAAGTACAATTTTTGAACATTCATTTATTACATGAACTGTTTTCAGTACATTGTGCAATTATTTTCCATAATTCTTTCTCGCTTAATGAGCGCGAAACGAAATGGCAACGTCGTAAATCGTGGTATATGATAACTCTTAGATTGGCAGAAGTGTCGCGAAGTCGTCGAGACATATGTGCCCCGTTCGTCACCTCAAAATCGGCCCGAGGAGCTGTCAACAATAAATATCCGTCCAAGTAAGGAATTATTTCACACGAAAGGAAAAAGATATAGTGAAGCTGTCTATAATCTGCAATAAATAAAAAAAACTTTAATCACTTTGCGATGTTCTAAAAAATTCCTTTATGTAGAAAAAAATTGCGCTTCATTTTATCTTTTCCTAGGAATTTCTAGAAACTTATCTTTCGTGAACAAATATGTCGAACTACTGTTAAATAATTAATACCAATTGAGAGAATAAGAACAAGCAATATTCTTCCGTAATAATCCTGACCAAGTACTTCGAGGTCCCTGGGCATAATTACCGAATATGGATAAGGTAGGTAGAATTTGTGCCGTCTCCGAGGTTACCATGTTTGCATAGCCTCATAGTTTGGGTGCTTGGTTTTCGCACAAATTCGCGATTGAAAATGTCAATAATTTCATAACGATGTTGTGAATCTTCATTGTCACGGTCCCAAGGTTTAGTCCGGCTATTAGATGAATCATACCATTATTTGAGCTCCGTGGTAGCATTTTTTAGCAGACAGAAAAAATGCATTGAAAAATGATCGGAAGGTTTTCATAAGTGTGATGTGATTAGCACACGAAGTACGTCGAGTTTCCGATTTATTTCTCTAAAAACCGGTGCTGTGGGTCGCACCTAAACTGCACAGGATGTTCAGCAGAGGTTATATACTCCCAGAAAAATTGCATCCGCATGGGAGCATTCGGCACTTGGCACTATAACAACCATAAGGCAGTGGTGTTGTCTAGAGTACTGGTTTTCGATGCAATTTTCAGGATGGCATACCGCTAAAGTGTCCCATGTTTCTTTCTAAAAATGTTTACACATGTTTATTGGTCCTTCAAGGATATGTACAAATTTAAAGTAAAAAATATTATGTACATTTGTACGATTGTTTACAGCGATGTGCGGAAATCGCCCCTAATTGGCGACTAATCCTGTGGTTGTCGTATGCATAGGGCCTATGCATGTGAAAATGAACCAAATATATTCGTAATCTGTGAGTGATCTTGCGACAAAGGTTCGTATCAGATTCGGCAATACAACATGTTACCAAAGGGCGGCAAGCTAAACTATGATTACCAATTTAGGTAAATGTGCATAATTTGGGCACCACCCCAATTTCAATGGCAACATTTTTTTCGGCTTAAACTGATTTTATTGGCCACGACTAATGGCCAATAAATTAAACTTCTGGCAGGGGCGGCTAACATTTTTCATTTATTCCCTAAGTTATGGAGATTTAGAAGTTTCCGGAAACACGTGGTAAAATGAGGCATTTTTGAAAAATGTCGACGCTTATATTGGGGTGAGATAATAACCTGATTATATTTAATTAATATAAATTCTTATGTCAATGATGAGAATCCTTTAACCGCCTTCCTAAAATGGTGAAGGCGATCTCGATGATCTGGAAAACGTTTTCCGAAGAGAAACCCTGCTATGTATCCGCTCATGTGATATTCTCGTCGAACGTACTTTGGTATGGCCCCACGCGCACTACGCCAAGTGAGTTCAATATTTTACGTGTGGGCCGCAGTGTCAGGGTCGACGCAATTTATGTAATGGTTAACCGTGAGGTGCTGGAATCCTTTAAACACAGAAAATATCAAACAAATATTGTTTTTGATATATCACCATGTTATCAGATAACGCACCTTCTTCTTGGAAACAATCATACGCTTTCTAGCAATCTGAGATAATTGTCGTTCCCGGGAGAATCCTTCTTTTTATCACCTCCAATAACGTCGCTGATGTACGATCTGCGACGGTTTCAATGAAGACATTTTTTTATTCACTTTCGGAACCGCCGAAGATCCATACACCATCGACAATGCGGCCTCGATTGTATTTTATTTTTCCGAATTTAGCCTCTTCGATCTCCACAATGGTGCCAGGTCCGCCCAATTGCCGGGAAGAATTTTTAAACAAATCGTGTTCGAGAAATTCGCGGATGAAATTGGCCCAATGCACTACAGTGTGCGACCAAATACTCAACTAACGCATGAGAAACTCTTGGCGTGGTGGGTTTGTTAGCAAATACCCTATAACCATGGAGCATTTTTCTGGACTCATATTTGAATTTTCAAACCAAGTATTAGTTCTTAAAGATTGTTTAAAATTGCACCTTTTCTTGATTTTCTTTTTTCCTTTATTGATTGTCTGCCTTCTGTTGCAACGCCACGTTGAATTTTCGTTTAGCGTCGCTAATTCACCACACGCGGAACACTTCACTTCCGTATAAATGACGCCGTGATTTTTTAACACCTCCAAACTTTTTTCGCGGTCTTTAAATACATTAATCGCTTCAATAAGCGTTACGTGACATCCTTCACAAGCCATGCTCGCTTTATTACTGATTTAAGTATTTACCATAAAACATAGAAGAAATTCGTATGAATTTGTAAACGGTAAAACCAACCTACAGTTTCTGTTTTGATCTCGAATTCAAAACAAAAGTACATTGGTAATATTATATAGCACGTAAACACAAGCATTGTTGTGTTCGTATGTCCAGGTTTCAATGTACCACAAGTGATCTTGTGACAATATGAATATCTCATTATGAATATCCAGGTTTCAATCTATTACAAGTAATCTTGTGACAATATGAATATCTCATTATGAATATTTGTTCATAACAATAAGTAGACAAAAATAAAGACAAAAATGCCCTACTTTACGGTAATAAACTAATAATATTAGTTATGGAAACTTCAAATTCCATAACAAATGACATTAATGAAAAATATCAGCCTCCCCGGTCAGAATATCATTAACGGGTACCAATTAAAGCATTTTAGGCCAGAAAAAAGTTGCCATTAAAATTAGGGTGGTGTCCCGATTATGCATAGTTACCCCAATTTTCCCTATTTGTCTGGCCGTTCTACGGATTATGAATCAAATTAAAAACATTATTTCAGGAAATTCAAAAAATTATAAAAACAGTCTATATAGTTTCGAAAAAAGCGTTTGGCGTTTGTTGCGTCTCAACCGCGCTCGTTGAGCGTACTTCTTACAATTTCTATAAGTCGGATAATTTTATTAGTATTATTGAATGATTGTCACAGCCATATTCAGAAAGGTCTAGAATTTAAAAAATAGAACGAAAAAAAACATGTTTTCAAATTCCTAGACAACCATACTGCCTCAAAAGGAAAATTAACCATGTACATTGTTCCCTTTCGTATCTACCTGCTGTGTTTACGCAATTCTCAAGATATTATGACACCGTAGTCAAATAATGAAATCAATGCATACGTACTTAATCCAATAATGATCCTTACGTAATGTCACAACAAATTATATCCAATCCGAGTTTTTGTCTGTTGTACAATTTCTTCATTATCTATTATTTTCCAACTCGGCCCCTCAATATTACCAGCCCTCCGGCTACGTATGCAATATCGCGTATAAATTTCTATTGCTCAATCGCTCGAAGGGAAAGTCCGAGATGATGATCGAGTCACAGGAGCTCGAGAAAATAATCGAGATAGTCGTCGAGATTCATCCGCGATCGTACAACCTAGCATGGTGTGCTCATACGTGTGTGTATTCATATACAGGTTTGGTACATAATGCACTACTCGCGTTATATACCAATAAATCGAGAATTAGTAGGGCGGCGAGGGAGAGAGTGGGAGAGAGAGAGAGAGGGGGAGAGGGATAGAGATAGAGATAGAGATAGAGAGGGAGAGGGAGAGAGAGGGCCCTGCCAAGAAGGACTCCACCGCCAAGCTCTATCGTTTGCCCATGGCGAACATCATGCACGTATGGAGGGAATTTCAACGTTGATTAATACCTAATGACAAATAATTTCGCGCCTGTCATCGGATTTTATATTCCCCGGCACACGTTTCAGACTGGGTCATGATGACGTTGAAGTTTGTGTACTAAGAATGCAACGGTATTCATGTTTATTATTTTTTTCTTTTTTAAACCATTGTCCGAAACTCTTTTGTCGCAAATTTAAGTCGTAAATTTCCAATCAAAATTCATCTAATTTTGAATTCCCCGGCACACATTTTAAACCGGGTCATGATGACGTTAAAGTTTGCATCGTTGGAATGCAACGGTATTTGTTTTTATTAGTTTTTATTTTTCCAAATTTATTATATCGAAAATGTTTTTTGCAACGTCACGTCGTACATTTCTAATCAAAATACGTAGAAACGTTTGAGAGATTTGCACAGCCAAGAAAGACACACAAAAGTTGAGTGAGTAAAAATCATTTATTTTCATCGCGTTGCAAAGATGCTAACTCCCAAGTCATGGACCACATGGATATACGGTTAGCTCAAAAAGCGTAATACAGTAAGTACACAAGTATCGTTGGAATGCAACGGTATTTGTTTTTATTAATTTTTTTGTTTTTCCAAACTTATTATATCAACAATGTTTTTTGCAACGTCAAGTCGTACATTTCTAATCAAAATACGTAGAAACGTTTGAGAGATTTGCACAGCCAAGAAAGACATACAAAAGTTGAGTGTGTAAAAATAATTTATTTGCATCGCGTTGCAACGTTGCAAACTCCCAAGTCATGGACCACATGGATATACGGTTAGCTCAAAAAGCGTAATATAGTAAATACACGCGTGTGTATACATCGGCGTATAATGAATTCGACCTAGTCTTCTTCGGCGTAAACTCTGGTTATATTTATTTTGATATCGGTTACGAATGCAACATGGCAACCCAACAACATACAACAGAATGTAGACATTCTATGTGCATAAGTATGTGTGTGAATATATAATAATGCATTTGTGTGGGGGTGTGTGTTCATATATTTTATATTTGCATCGTAGTCTTGTCGAGACGAGTGATGAGAGAATATTTGCCGTCACTCTTACTTGATGGATCGAGCATGTAGTCTATGAGTTTCGTATATCCAGTGTAGATATAGGAAGCTACGTTTCAAGCCTCAAATATTCTTAGCTCCAGTTCTCTCTCTCTCTCTCTCACTCTCTCTCTCGCTCGCTCTCTCTTATAAACCCGTTGAAAAGAAGATAAAGTCATGAATCCTACCCACCGCGACTCTTTGGTCAGAAGCGCATTATTTTCTGGCCTGTCGTTTTCTATTAAAAAAAAAACCGTTGATGTGATTAATCCACAAGAAGAGTATGCGTATTGACCGGTTAGCGAGTCGGCGGCGTAATAACCGCTTTAGGATGTGGCTCAAGGTGAGTCGGAAAAACTGAATTCCGAGTGTGTGTACATGTTTGTATACCGTACCAGTCGAAAGTTTTCGATCACTTTGGATAATTGCCAAATTGTATTAGAATACTGTAATTCATTTTATAGAACTACACCAACAGAAAAATTCTATTGATATTAACTGGAGATGCCAATTTGATTTTTTTAAATTGCAATTAACTAGATTTTTCGTGAAATTAAAGTTTTCCTATTGCATTCGATTCTTGGAATTATTTATTTTATATTGCTTCATTTTAAATATTTTATTTATTCCTAATAAATTTTCGATTAGGTTTTATCTGTTCAAAAAACAATTTAGTTGAATTCACTAAATGTATCTATTTAATTTTTCTAAATTTAAATTCAATAGAATTTTCGTAGAGTCAGACATTGTTCTATTTGATTGGATTAATGGTCTATCTTCATTGCAACACCCACATCGACAGGGTTGGCGCCAGAGAGGGGAGAGAGAGAAATGATACATATAAACACAGGTTATGTTTGAAAAATTTGTAGCATGATATTCGATAAAACTCTCATTATTGCAATGATATTAACTAACTGATATAGGCTATGTGATACAACAAATAATTATAGGAATTCATTTGGTCTCTTATGCCATATCTGCGACTGAGATGCTACAAACACTCGGTAACGCAGGGGCAGCTAAAGATACAGGTAAATAGGTTGCAGGTTCGATTCCATGTGTCGGGGAAATATTTTCGTCGAAAAAAAAAATAATGTCAGTAGGTCAGGGAATGACTAATCACGATACAAAGTCCCTGTTGTAGAATTCTAAATGAAATATTTCGTTTTATTTTGGATTCCTGATATATTCTACGCATATGGATTTGCAGTGTGTATTGTAAGCAAATAAAAATTTACCCGAATGGACAGTTTATTTATTTAATTTAATTATATTTAATATTTTTTTAAAATAGCGGAAACTGAGGAAAAATATATTTGAAACAATTAGGATCCTAGTAGGCCGTGAGACAAGGAAAACACCTATTTGATTTAAATAGATTGTATTTAAATAAAATATTTTGTTTGGCAGTGTATGTATCTTCGTAAAATAAGGAAATAAATTAATCCTATTCTCATATGATTGTGCAATTATTCAAAGTGATGAACATTTTTCATCGATACTGTATACGTGTACACACAAACAGACACGAACAAATTATGACGACGGATGCAAACACGTTCAATTACTTTCGAACTCCTCCTTTCGTACCATTTTTCCTAACCACAGCACACTCGATTTAAGTAATGAAAAAAATCTACGCAACAGGAGGAGGAAGAATATTAGTCGTATGGAATCTGCATATTTAGTGACTGTTAGTCGCGACGCATTCGTATACAGTGCATATATATATGAATAAACGATTAAAGGGTAGTCCGTGAGACGTATTTTAGCTTACCCCGGGTGAGGTATTATCTCGTCGTGATAATAACTGAAGCAGGGCAGTGTGCGATATGGGATGGATCGCGCGATGCCAAAACGCCCGAGCGTCGTGCACGAGTGTGCAATAAATTCATTGAAATAGCCTGCGTGTGCGTGTATATGTGGATAAATATATACAACCGAACGGGCACACCGAAGCATTCTATGCACATACATACGTGTCAAAATCGTTTTAATCCGCATTTATCCACATATATGTACACCTTCATATATATACACGCGCATATGTACATGAACGCGTGTATACTCACGTAAAGGTGTTTCTTTACGGTAAATATGTGGATAATGACCATAAGGTGTATTTAGGTCGCTATTTAATATTAACCTGCTGTCTGTATGTCTGTACATGTGTGTACGTGTGTCTATAGTACATGTGTGTGTGTGTGCGTGCGTGTGTGCGTGCGTGCGTGCGTGCGTGCGTGCATGCATGCATGCTTTGCTAGTTCCCGATACATGGCAAGGGTGGTTTCACACTATTGTCTCTTCTCTATCCGCATATACACCAGTATAAGTAGCCAAGAAAACCTGCCTGGCGATATAGGCGAAGAGGGGTATGCGTTTTCCGGACGATAAAAGACCATTTCCATACAGTTTTCCCCGGGCCCTCTCGCATGGTCCCGGTCGTACATTTGCCACTCTTCGTCCCACCACCCCCGCCTCCTACGAATATAAGCTTTGTGCAAATATAGAGCATTACGTGTACGCACCCTCAGCACGTATACAATTCACTGTAAGCGCGACGAATACTATACAGCGCGAACAAATCAAACCCCAGCAATCTTCATGGCTCGTAAGGTTGAATTTAGTGTAAGAAAAATAGAACAACCAAAATGAAATAAGGAACAAATTTTTTTTGTCTTTGAAGCGACGGTGAGATTATTCTACAATACAGTTCTCCATTTGTATTTATAAGTTTTATGATGGGTATCGCGTGTTCACGTAGGCGGAGGGAGGGGGAAGGGGAAATAAATAAATGGTTAGTCACTCCTAAAAATTCAAATAATATTTAATAACAAGGAATGTGCAATAAAGACTCGATATAAAAAAGACGGAATTTAAATTAATTATTTACAACCAGGACAATGCAATGACTCGATATAATGAAAATAAGGATAATAATAATGATAATAATTTACGCGAATATTACGGGTTACTGGACACGCGAAGTCCCGACTCAATTTCTCGACCCGTTCTCAATTTTATATTTCGTATGTAATATTTCGTTAGGATGTTGGGCGCCAGCCTTGCTCGGGCAGTCGCGTTTCACGCGACAACAACAGAAAAAAAATCAAAACAAATCGCTCGGTTGCCCGGCGAGCGAGAGACTCGATACAATAGCGCGGGGGGGACGTCTCACGGGTGTCGGGGTACGGACGGGGTTCTCCGACTAGAGCCCGTTATCACCACGACTATTTTATTCCATTTATAAATCTTTTTACTCTATTTTTATGATTATTCGCAACAACAATTTCCTCAGCGATCCTTTGATCGATTCGGCCGTCGGTCGAGACGCGACCGCGGCTACGCGCGCGCGAGGGGGACTTTTCACGGGGGACGGCGGGGGATCCGCCACGCACCTTCGTACACGCGGTTGTTACGACACTCGCGATCGCAATATTTTATCCGTTTTCCTTTTTTCTTAATTTTTACACGATACAACTTTTGTTTAATCGGCGACACGCACGGAAAGGACGACGATGGGAAATCAAGGGGGGGGGGGAAAGGGGACACTTCACGAATCGCCCGAGCGATAATTTATTCTCGCACAATTTAAATCGGCCCGGAGCCGCTCTCGCAAAATACGGCAAAGGAGAAGAGACTTACTCGATTTTACGATGGCGTACGTCGCCTGATCTCTCTATCTCTCTCTCTCTGTCTCCTTCTCGTGCGTCTGAATTTTTCCTTCTCTCGCTGCTTCGCTTGACCACGGTCGGACACTCAATGGCTGGCCACGCCGGCCGGCTCCTTCGTCTCGATCGACGTAGTTCGGTAGACGGCGGACCTCCCATCGATTTTCGGTCGATCGCCGCGGCTCGCCCTTCCGGCCGTCGCCGATGGTCGATCCCCCAAATCGGTGTTCTCCCCGGCCGATAAGGCGGAGACGATTTGGGGGGATGGCGATGAGAGGCCTCGGAAGGCGAGCCTGTTGTCCCGCGAGGCCGCGTGATGGCGTTGGTGTCGTCAGTGCGCCCGCACCGACGTGGCCTTACACGCCAGTCCGTGTGGTCGTCGCGCGGAGGACGTCGAAAAAGTATACGGGGTACGGGGAGGGAACGGGGAGGATGTCGCGGCTTCGATATAATATAAAACTTAAACCTAATCTTAAAATTAACATTTCTTTTTTTTATATCCGTGAAGGGCGCGGCGGAGATTGAGTCCCGGCGTGGTCACGCGGGCTCTGTCTCTAATCTCCTTGTGACGTCACGTCACAACTCCCCCCTGCTTAAATGGAAGTACCCCCCTCCTTTCTTTTTGTCAAGAGCGGTCCTTCCGTTACTTCTTTACTTCAGGGGAGGAGTGCGGGATGGGTAGGGGGGAAAGGTTGGCTAGAGTGCTCTATGGCTCACATTTTTGGCTCTAATACCGGCGCGGTACTTTTTACTCGATATCACAGACCTTGTTGACCTTATTGACAGCCTTATTTTTGCGATTGCCCTATGGGCTGTCGTCCGTCGCGTATTCAGTCTTGTTCTTTCCCTCCATCGGCTTCGTGACTCGATGGTGGCGGGGACTCACGGAGTGGCTTCCTTGGCCGTTCACCGTCGTTATTCCTAGTTGACTCGATGTTGACTAGCTGGTTACTGGATGGCGGCTTTTCCATCGCGGCGTCTTCTTTGGCCGTTCAGCGAAACTATTCCATGGCCGGGGCCATTGGAAGGGGGTATTTCGGGATTGGGACAGCAGTAGGTGGGGGTTGGGGTTTGGGCATCTTGATTAGGGACATCAGGATTGGAGGGGGTTTTGGGGCATCTGGATAGGGACATCGGGATAGAGGCACGCTTCTAGCAAAACCCAAGTTAGCACACAAAGCATAGCAAGCATTAATCAGCGCGCGTCTGTCCCTATTTGCACTGTTAACCGGGACCGAGGCAGATTCCAAGCCTGCAGTCTCGGGGAATACGGGGATGCTCCAACGTGGCCCATCCGGTGTCGCGAAGCTCCGCTCCGGATCACCGTGCAGGGACCACGTATCCGTTTTATAATCCACCCGCATTCCGAACAGTCTCAAAAAGTCAATCCCCATAACAAATTCGTAGCCTAACGCGGCTACGCGTACCGGAAGGGATTCTACTTTTCCTACCAAATCAAAGGTCAGCGTAACTGCCCCGTCCACCGGAACTAATGCCTCGTTGGCGACCCGAACGTCCTCCACTATCGGCTGCAAGTGGAGTCCTCTCCTCCTTGCCACCTCCAGTCCGAGGTACATCTTACTAGACCCAGGGTCTACCAACGCCAATAGGAGCTCGCCGCCTACGTTAAGCCATAGGTGATGGCGAGCGTCCGTACTTAAGGCTCCGATGAACATTTCCTCTTTTCCAGTCACACATTCCTCCGTACGGGGAGCCATATGTCCACAAGGGAACAAGTCTAAACTGTCTTTGCCGGGAGAGGGTCGGGCTGTCTGTTCCTGCCGCTCAGGCCATACGCTCGTCAGGGCGCATCCGGGCTGCGGCTTGGAACAGGGAATCTGAAGGAACTCTTCCTTCCTTAACAACCGGCGGGAGGCACAGGGGCTTACTGCCCTCCCGCCTGGGCGTTTCCCGAACGTTTTCGTTCGCAATTGCGACACGAGTTCACGTTGCATCCGGGCCATCCGCAAATCCTGCAAAATCGACGCATCTGCTGCGGGCAGTCTCGAAAACGATGTCCCGGCTGTCGACAGTTGTAACATCTCGGGCCAGGTCCCGTAGGAGTGCTGGTCCGAGGCTGACTCGGGGACGGGCTGGGGGGAATTCTCTGGGTATTCGGGGGACGTATCGGTGGTGGGTTTTTCCAGAGCGGAGGGGGGCGGGGGAAGGATTGGGGCTGTGGCTGGGGACTGGGTCTCTGAGGCTGGCTCGCCTTCAGAGGGTATCTGCCGGGACCTTTCGTCCAGGCGGCGGGGTCGGGGGCATTGGAGTGAGGGGTTTGGCTTGCCGCGGGGGAATGCGGCGGAGGGGTGGGGAAGGATTGCTTGAATCCGGAAGGTTCGACTGCCGCTGGAGCCTCCATGGCGGCTACCTTCACGCGGTTCTCCCGCTCCGGCTGCTTGTAAGCTGCCGAAGGTAGTATCGACTGTGCTTGCGTCGGTGGTGGTCGGTACGTTCTCGCCTTTTCCCTCAGCATTTCGCGGTGGCGTCCCATCCGCTGCAGCTCGAGGAAGTTGGTGATGTCCTTACGCTGAATATGCTCAGCGAAGTCCGGATGCAAGTTCGCACAGCAAATATCAAGTTGGGTCTCGATGGTCAAAGGCGGACTCAGATGGCTGAAGAGCGTCCGCATCTTGACGATGTATTCGGCGATGGGTTCTCCCGGACCCTGAGTGCGAAGCTCCACTTCGCGACGGAGTCGCTCCTGCAAATCCCCATGGCCGAATCGTTCCCGAAAATAGAAGACGAATTCTTCATATGTCGTCCAGCCATCTCGTTCTACCCGGAGCCATAAGAGGGCTTCCCCGGTAAAAGCCTCGGGAAGCGCCCTCAGCAAGTCCTCTTCGGAGAGATTCCGTGAGGTGCAATATTCATGCATCCGGCGTAGAAATTCTTCTGAATCCTCGTCCTTCTTCCCCGCGAATCGGGGTCCGAATTTTCTCCAATGGTCGATCCCTCGGTTATCCCGGGACCAATGGGTATCCGAGAGCGAGGGGGCATCGGATAGGGGGCGACCTCTGGGAGGGGGAGGGACGGAATGGCTTGGTCTTGCCAACGGTAGAGGTCCTATCCGAGTGCTATTACGGGGGCTCGGGGCTGCCAGGGTGTAGGTATCATGCGGCGGCCAGGTCTGGCTACCGCTAACCCTCAGCAGTCCTGTGGGTGCGGGGCTGGATGTGGGGAGGGCGGGGGAAGGTCTTTGGGGTGAATGGGGGGTGGGAAGGGCAAAAGTAACCGCCGTACGGTCGGGGGGGCCTGTTCCTGGTCTTCGGGGCGCGGGTGTCGGACTGAGTCGTCCACTCTCCGACCTCGTATCCCGCTGGCCCGCAAGAGTTCGGGGAGATGGCGTCGGCGTCTGATTATCTTCGTCATGGCCCGGCGTCTCTCCTGCGAACCTCGTCGACGGCGACGTAAGCGACCTCCGTCGGGTTTGGTCGCGGTTGTCGGCTGCCTGTTGCCTGTGGCTTTCGAACGTCAGCGGGCGAAGCAGCATTTCCGTCAACGGGTCCACCAAAGCAGCTGAGAGTGTGAATGGGGGAGAATCTCCCCGTTCGTCCTTCGCTGCGTCCCACCTGATCAGGGCTCCTGGAACCCGTATCCTTAATTCGTGGCGGACGAGGCGATCCCTCACCTCGCTCTCCGTCCCGTCGATACTGAGAGCTGCCCTGTCGCAGGCTCCCATCAATTCTCTAAGGGTGGTCAGGCGGGCCACCTTCTGTCGTGCCATCCTCTCTTCCGTGGCCATTAATGAAAGATCGGCGACTTCCACGGAGAGGGGTGATCTTGCTCGTCGAGGGTCGTCTAGGGGGGATGTGGTCATAATGGGGGAGGAGCATGTGGTGGTTGTGACCGTGCACGTGGTTACTGGGGCGTCTGCCATTTTGGCCGGGAATTATAACAAAAACACTTTTTTCCAAAAATAAATATACCCTGGAAGAGGTAGGGGAATATCCTCGACGTGTCGAAGGAAAAAAAACAACTAAAATAAATTAATTAAATAAACGGAACAAAAAAAAATAAAATGAACTTCAATAACAAATTACTCTGTAGAATATTAATAATCTCCAATTTAATCTCAATTCCGTTCTTTTTCCACAGAATTATTCACGACGGTCTTTGCCGTACTTTCCGATACAAAATAAAAATTTTAATAATCGATACTCTCTTCCAGGCGTAGCTAGGGGAATTTTTCGTAAATTTATTTATCGGGTAATCCAAATAAAACGACGTAATAACCAAGCAAATCGGGGGCTAGGGAAGGGGGAAACCGTTCGCGAGGGGCTCAGCGTCACGGTTTTAAGGGAGGGTATTGAGTCCCGAACAAAAAAAAATAAATAAATGGCTGATTAACCCAAACGGCTTGAATGAAACTATTTCGTTTCAATTCCCAATTATACAAAAAAAAAGAAAAGTAGCAAAACTTGAAAAACAAGCAACGTTTGTTGGCTTGGCTTAATGCGACTTTATAATTTTTGTCAACGACTGAATTACTCTTAAGGAAGTAATTACTTCCATCCGAAATCACAAAAAACAATTGTCTCTATATTCCAATTTCTCTCAAATTTCCAAATTTCTCAAAATTCTCAAATTTCCAAATAAATTTCTTAAATTTCCAAGAAAATGGGAATTCTTCGTTTCCTTATTTTTACCGTCCAACTGAGTAATTATTCCTAAAGGGATTTTGTTTTCCCAGCCCAAGACACAAAGTGTCTCTTAAATTACTCAGAAGGAACCAATAAGAAACAAAAAAAAATTATTAACGCAAAGGGGGAAAGGGGTGAAAAAGGGGGCTGACCGCTCGCGAGGGGCTCCGCGTCACGGTCTTTATCGGGGCTTCGTAACAAAAAACAAATTACGTAAGGGTCATCAAATCAGCGAAACACACAAAAAATGGGGGGGGGGGGGGTATTCGTGGTCAGCGAAAAAGCGGGGAAATGCAAACAAAAGCAACGGGGTAAACCTAACGTCACTGTACCGTCATCGTCATCGCAAAAATATGGCGCAAGCTCAAAAAAAAAAACAAATGCACAAAATCTCAATAGCGAAACAAGAAATCAGTACGCGAAATCTCGAATACAAAAAAAATGCAGGTACACAAGCTCAAAAATAATGCGAGACGAATAATCAATTCCAAAATAACGGCAGCAAAATCAATGTTTTTCAAAATATTTGTGGCACAGAAAAGCATTGTCCCAAAAGCAATATTACATTGCACCGAATTGCCAAAGCAATATAACAACAATGCTAATCTCTTAATATTTGCAAATCTGCAAAAATCGCAAAACACAAAAGAAATCGCCAAGCACAAAAATGGGTTTATTGGGTATGGGGAAAATGCGGTCGCCGAAAATACGCAAAAAAAAAATTCAAATCCTAAACACGAAAAAAAAAAAATCTTATTTTTATTCCATTGTCAAAAAAAAACAATATTATTCGGGTGCGGGAACAAAATTATTTTATAAAATTTTTATTTTATTTTATAATTTTGTTAAATAATTTTTGGTATTTTTTCAAAATTATTCTACTCACTGGTGCGGTGGCGGGTCAGGCTATACCCGTCAAGGGTGGGGGAAATTCGGATTTCAAAAAAAAAAAACTTAAATTTCAACAATCCGATTTTTTAATCAAAAATATATAATTTTTAACGTAATGCCAGGAAAAGCGAAAATAAATTACGATTTCGAATAATAATAATAATCCCGAAAATTAATAATAATAAACGAGAAAAAGTTAATAATAATAACACTAATAACAAAAGTCGTGGTGGGCTCTTGTAAAAAAACGAAAGTTTTTCGTGCCCCACGTTGGGCGCCAATTTTATGATGGGTATCGCGTGTTCACGTAGGCGGAGGGAGGGGGAAGGGGAAATAAATAAATGGTTAGTCACTCCTAAAAATTCAAATAATATTTAATAACAAGGAATGTGCAATAAAGACTCGATATAAAAAAGACGGAATTTAAATTAATTATTTACAACCAGGACAATGCAATGACTCGATATAATGAAAATAAGGATAATAATAATGATAATAATTTACGCGAATATTACGGGTTACTGGACACGCGAAGTCCCGACTCAATTTCTCGACCCGTTCTCAATTTTATATTTCGTATGTAATATTTCGTTAGGATGTTGGGCGCCAGCCTTGCTCGGGCAGTCGCGTTTCACGCGACAACAACAGAAAAAAAATCAAAACAAATCGCTCGGTTGCCCGGCGAGCGAGAGACTCGATACAATAGCGCGGGGGGGACGTCTCACGGGTGTCGGGGTACGGACGGGGTTCTCCGACTAGAGCCCGTTATCACCACGACTATTTTATTCCATTTATAAATCTTTTTACTCTATTTTTATGATTATTCGCAACAACAATTTCCTCAGCGATCCTTTGATCGATTCGGCCGTCGGTCGAGACGCGACCGCGGCTACGCGCGCGCGAGGGGGACTTTTCACGGGGGACGGCGGGGGATCCGCCACGCACCTTCGTACACGCGGTTGTTACGACACTCGCGATCGCAATATTTTATCCGTTTTCCTTTTTTCTTAATTTTTACACGATACAACTTTTGTTTAATCGGCGACACGCACGGAAAGGACGACGATGGGAAATCAAGGGGGGGGGGAAAGGGGACACTTCACGAATCTCCCGAGCGATAATTTATTCTCGCACAATTTAAATCGGCCCGGAGCCGCTCTCGCAAAATAAGGCAAAGGAGAAGAGACTTACTCGATTTTACGATGGCGTACGTCGCCTGATCTCTCTATCTCTCTCTCTCTGTCTCCTTCTCGTGCGTCTGAATTTTTCCTTCTCTCGCTGCTTCGCTTGACCACGGTCGGACACTCAATGGCTGGCCACGCCGGCCGGCTCCTTCGTCTCGATCGACGTAGTTCGGTAGACGGCGGACCTCCCATCGATTTTCGGTCGATCGCCGCGGCTCGCCCTTCCGGCCGTCGCCGATGGTCGATCCCCCAAATCGGTGTTCTCCCCGGCCGATAAGGCGGAGACGATTTGGGGGGATGGCGATGAGAGGCCTCGGAAGGCGAGCCTGTTGTCCCGCGAGGCCGCGTGATGGCGTTGGTGTCGTCAGTGCGCCCGCACCGACGTGGCCTTACACGCCAGTCCGTGTGGTCGTCGCGCGGAGGACGTCGAAAAAGTATACGGGGTACGGGGAGGGAACGGGGAGGATGTCGCGGCTTCGATATAATATAAAACTTAAACCTAATCTTAAAATTAACATTTCTTTTTTTTATATCCGTGAAGGGCGCGGCGGAGATTGAGTCCCGGCGTGGTCACGCGGGCTCTCTCTCTAATCTCCTTGTGACGTTACGTCACAGTTTATTGAGATTCATTGGCCTAGATGTAGATTTTTCGCACCGTGGACGCGTTGACGTTTCGTTAAAGTTTTCAACGAACCTTCTTTATTACATTTTATTTTCCCTATTTTTTATATTATAGAAAATCTTTTTTTAAATAAATTTATATTGTAGATTGCTAAATAAGTATCTTGAAAAATAGTTGAGACAATGTTTGTATACAAAATCTGATCAAAGCAATGAAAGCAATTCAGAAATATTCATTTTCATTGCAATCCATTGACGGAAACTTCAACCTCGTGGACGAATGATGGTGTAGCAAAAAGCATGGGACAAATCTTTGTATTCCCGATCGAGACGGCGCACATACGGGTATTCTGACGATGTACCCGGCCATAAATTAATTCCTAAAAGTTGACGCAGGTAAAAAAACAGTTTATTATTATTGTTAAATGGCTAGAGAACAGTAGACAACCCTTCCGTCTCTCATCGGCTGCACCCGCGCCCGCTAGTTTTAGTTGGAACATTACCATCGCATGTGGGTGTACGTATTTTTTTCGGCTTTCTAAGTTTGATTGTCTCAGTTGAAAAGTAAACAATTTTATTAAAAGCGATTTCTTTGAAGATATTGTTATTAATTTGGATCGAGGGGGTAAGAATACAAACGTTTAAAACGTTTGTATTCTTTGGTAGCATTGATATTAAAGTTGCTACTTGTAAATTAGAATCCGAAGATTCCAACGTGATTATAAAAATGTAGGTTCTTTTAACATAATCTTGATAGAAACTTTATTCAATAGCAGAAGACCGACCACCGCGAAGTAGTTGGGTGCACTTGGCAATATCGCACGTGAGCGTGTACCCGGTATATCGTTCGGGAGCTTACGGCAATATATATATATATATATATATATATATATATATATATATATATATATATATATATATATATATATATATATATATATATATATATATATATATATATATATATATATACAGCGTGAGGCACATAAAGTATTACAGAGCAATAGCACTCATACTATTGATCATATCCAAAAATGTTTCAGACAAAAGTTTCAGTGTTCGAGAAGGCCGTCATACTGGACCACCCAATTTTTTCATCGGTGGAGGCGCTGAAGCTACGTCAAGGTCAATTCCACTTTTTTAAGTGGAACCATATATTTTTTTTCGATGACATTATTACCAATTTTAAGGAGTGTGATGCAGTCAGAGGCGTGAAAAAACGAGCGGTTCCAATAATTTTTTTTTTATAGCAATTAAGTTTGTTTTACAAAAGTGGTTGCACAGACTTTTTATGTTATATTTCAACTTGGCTTATACACATTTTCAAAGAAAAATATTGATAATTTATAGAAATATCGCCATCTTTGTCGGATCCCCTTCGGCATGTAGTGCTTTGCTGTGACCATCATACAATTTTACTAGATCATCTGAAATCAAACAACAACAAAAAAATCATTAGTCCAATAATAAAATTAGTCCTTAATCGGAGCTTTTTTTCAAAAGTAAACAAAATGACGACTTCCGACAGATAACTTTCGATTTTCGACCAAAAAATCGCTCGTTTCTTGTTTTAAAAAATATAAATTTTCAACAAAAATGAAAATCCTCCGATTAAGGACTAATTTTTAATGCTATCAATAAGCACACCAAATTTCATCAAAGTCCATTGAGTGGTTTTTGAATTATAGTGGTCACCGACTTGAAAACCATAGGTTCGAGAAAAACGCGTTTAAAGTTTTTCGATGTGGATACGGTATTATATGTTGATAAAACTTTGAGCTAAAACTTTTAAACGAAAGTATTTTTTATAAAATTTTGCTAAAGTTCATAGTTTTCGAGTAATCAATTGTTGAAAATTTCTGAAAGTTTTCCTATTTTACACTTGATTTATGTATAGAAATACTAATTACAAAATTACTTACATCGAATCATCAATTCCTGGCCCATACAATAGGCTTCTGCCGATGTGGAAGCTGCCAAAATATCAAATTATTGTCTTCGAAGTATTCTGCCTTCCCGGGTCGAAATCGGTTGCTTTCGTTGGTTGGGTTCGACGCCCCTTCACTAATTGTAGCATATCCCGGAAACTATTCATCGGATAGACTTGAAATTTTCGGGAAATATTTTTGAAATATCATACTTCAAGAAAATGTAAAAAAATCGATTTTTTGAAAATTTCGACTGCATCTCACCCCTTAAGACGAATTTAGCGACCTACAACACATGTCTTTCTAGTCACGCAAAGTATGAAAATAGTTGAAAAATCGAAAAATATCGGAATAATCCCTTTCAAAGGATCCATTAACCTTGGTTTGGGAAAACAGCGATCAAACAAGTGTTTACAAGTCGAGGGTCACCACTTCAAGCATCTTCTGTAGGTAGACCCAAACCAAGGTTGGTGGATCCTTTGATAGTGATTATTCCGATATTTTTAGATTTTTCGCCTATTTTCATACTTTGCGTGACTAGAATAACCTTGTGTTGTAGGTCGCTGAATTCGTCTTAAAATCGGTAATAATATCATCGAAAAAAATACATGGTTCCATTTTAAAAAGTGGAGTTGACCTTGACGTAGCTTTAATGCCTCCACCGATAAAAAAATAGAGTGGTCCACTATGACGGCGTTCTGGAACACCGAAACTTTTGTCTGGAACATTTTTGGATATGATCAATAGTTTGAGTGATATTGCTCTGTACCACTTTATGTGCCTCACCCTGTATATAACCAAGAATGCCCGAAGTAGATTATATGTGTATCTTGCTCTAAGCAAGTATATACATATTTTTTTCTCTGTAATTATTATTCTGCAGATATTCATTTTTTTATTATGTAAATGGAGTAAATAGCATTTTCAAAGTACCGGTAACCGGCGAGTACAGAGAGGTTAGGGATGCTGTTTGGTGGCGACGAATATACATATATACAATATTTAAAAATGTAGCGCTGCCAAATCAACGTCGTACCAGGAAACTTGCATATACATAGCTGTTTACAGCTGATCGTAACTGAATCGAATCAGCAATTCTAAATTATTTCTAATAATCAATCACGGAATATAATTCAGGTTGAGTTTGTATGCATGAAGTTCTTATCGCTCAAAGATTTTTGCGATACAGAAAACTTTTCGTACATTTTGTTTTGTTTCAACGATTAATAAACCGTCATTTGACTACTACGTAGCGAGACTCCTACCTTAAGTATCCGCCGAAACCGAAATTAAGGGATGACGCGCCTTTCTCTGAGGGGTTGTTTCCCCCCTAGAAAACGTTTTTTCCGCAGATAGAAAAAATACGCGTCCACTAGTTTTCAGTGCTTTATCTTATATATGAGTTTCAACAAAATCGGAGGTGGACACTTGAGAGATTATCCGTGTCAGATTCACAAGGGGAGGTTGTCGATTTTCGAATTCAAACTCCATTCATACGGCGTCTAATCAAAGATCATGGCAAGAGGTGTTTGTGGGAAAGCAGTAAAGTGCGCTTCTTCACCGTTGCCAAGAAAATCGGCATTGAAATATTCCGTTGCGGTCAAATACTTTCTACGTAAAAAAAAATTTCAAGGAGCACGGGCGCAGCGAGCAAGCTCTCTGCTTCATAAGCCCGTCGTCCCCGGTTCGAATCTCGCTACTGGCTACTTCTTTTTATTTAATTTTTTAAATTTAAATGTGCATACAGATAATTCCGAGCAATCAGTTTCAACAATTATGCATATAATAAGTTTTTTAAATGCCGTTTGTTGTGGAAAACCGACGCTTTTGAACTTCATTATGTTGTTCGCAAAGAAAGTTACATTTGAAAAATAGAAATACTTGCTGCGTCAGGTATGAAATACAAATATCGTTACTCGACTGCTACAGCTGAAGGACAAATGTTTCTTCCCGCGCAAAAGGACGGGACGGTCGAAACGAGATGCCGTATACCAGCGTAGTTGCCTTCGAAAGAACATAGAAGCGGCCCCTAGCACGACTCGTAACAGCGTCAAAAATCAGTGTGTACGCGGGAGTTTTGTTTTACCCGGTTGAAAAACGAAAAAATGGAGGCTGAAAACTCCAAGAGCGATCGGGCCTTCGCAAGAAAGTGATGTGATCGAAGAAGATTCGATACAGAGTTCAGTGTCCAAACAACAATTGACCGATGCGTTGGTGTATTCTGAAAGCCTCCTCTGTAATAATAATCTCACCGCAGCAGAACCGTCTCCATCAATCAATGAAAAAGCCATGGTAATATGGGAAGAAATGTTCCAGAGCACGCTGCGAATGCTCGCCGAAAAACCCCTTGAACTTGATATGGAACTGGCAGACATTCCAGAGAAGATTGTATAAAAATCAAATCGATTGTCCACCACCATTTGTCTTCTGCGATTTTTTCCGACATGATACGATACGCGTGGCTTGTATCACGCCTGACGGACGATAGAACAATGTTTTTGAATGTAGATCAGGTGTGTTTCCCAACGGATAATTAAAAAAAAAACAATTGTTCTTGTAAAACGCAACGTTTATCAGATGTGCTAGATGTCGTGCTGTTTTTTGCTTTCCCTGTTTTTATGATAACTATCACTCTGGTTCGTGGGGCACTCCGGCTACTCCACCTCACTATTTGTAAATTATCTGAAAGTATATACGGAACTTATCAACAAATTGTACGCACTTGAATGATATTTGTGATATTGTGTTTTATTTCTAGTGTTATTTGCATGAAACGACTATGAAATATCATTTTGTTTTCGAACAACATAATAAAGTTCGAAAGCGGCGGTACTTCCACAACAAAGGGCATTTAAAAAACTTATTATATGCATAATTGTTGAAACTGATTGCCGGGATTTATCTGTATACATATTTGAATACATTTTTTTAATTTGCCAGCAGCGAGATTTGAACCGGCGACGACGAGCTAATGAAGCAGAGAGCTTGCTCGCAGCGCCACACGGTCTTTGACATTTTCTTTGCATAAAAAGTATTTAAACGTAACGGAATATTTCAATGCCGATTTTCTCGACAACGGCGAAGAAGCGCATCTTACTGCTTTGCCACATAACACCTCTGGCCATGAGCTTTTACTACACGCAGTATGAATCGAATCTAAAATTGGCAATTGACAGCCTCCCTTTGTCAGATTCGGAGGACGTTCCTGGAGACACTGAGAGTGAGCAGGGCGAAAAAGAGCCATGGCACTCACCATTATCCTCGTTATATAAATTATATTAAGTTTAGTGTTAGAAAAAAATTGAAATTTAAGTTAAAAACAAAGTTCTATTATTGTTCTCTCTAAAACCCAATATCTTAGGACACATTATTCATCGCAAAACACTTCCTATAGCTTAAGGTCTATTAGAGTCATTACAAATAAGATAATCGAAAGAAATAATTTTGACGGTCTAGATTCGTGAAATACCCTTTTGAGCGATACGAGGAAGAGAAATTCGTTCTTACAAATACACTTGCTAGATGGCTAATGGCTAAAATTCTTCGTGAAAAATGTCTGCAAAACCTGTCTCGCGTCGGGAATTGAATTCTATCCGTTTTTTTCTTATTCTTTTTCTTAAATTTCATTCGAATCCCCTTCAATGTTCACATCTCGCTTAACTCCTTGCTTCCAAGAATTGCGTGGGTCACTGTGATATGAGGCTATCACAGCCAGTATACGTGACAATTGTGTGTGTGTGTCTGTCTGTCTGTTTGCGTTTGGGTTTGTGTGTGTGTGTGTGTGTGTGTGTGTTCGCATACGTATGTACGTAGGAAGGGTGGATCGGGTCACACTAGGGTCACACGGGTTAATAGATTCGACGAGATGTATGTTGGCACACGCGATCATAACAGGGCCACTTTTATTTTTCCAAGTTTATTCACTCCTCTTTAATGTGCTCGTGTACGTGCACATGCATAAAACATCGAGTATATACGTACATACGTATACGGTACATGCATGCACACAAATGTGGGTGTATGTATACGCGCGCACGTCTGTATATGTGACGAACGTAGCTACTGGCGACATAGTACGTGCAAACAGGTGCGCCGCTATTAACCCTCCCAACGACTACACGACGTAGCTCCATCCGTCCCTAAAGCACAAACGACCTACGTTTCGTTGTGCCCCGCTTTCACGAAATTAATTACAAGTATTGTTTTAAAAAAATTCTTTACACGTTCGTGAAAGGGGTAGTACATATACCTAGAGGCTCGAAAAAAATGGCCACATTCCTAAATTTTTTTCTGGGAAACGGTTGGTCAAGAAGAATCGCATTTTTTTAAACTCAAAGCCACATATATTGAGAACCTTAAAACAACAACAAAAACATAGTCGCCGGCAGATGATAACATTTTTTTCGCCATGTTTGGTAGTGGGCACTCCAGCTTAAACAGTCCATCCGAAATCAAAACCAAACGGTTTATTAATTTGTTTGATATCGTGGCCGCGATGTCAAACTCGAGCATTCAAAATCTATGAAACAAGTCGTAATTTTTACGTAACTATTGAAAACTGAAGATCAATTTTTAAAAAAGAGCAAATCGTCAACGAGCTTTAAATGGTTCTCATCGTATCTTGTGTAAATTTGGAAACAATCCATCAAGTGGTTCTCGAGATATCATGTCACTGTGGGGTTAAATTCGAACAAGCCCACTTTTTTTCTTATGCGAAAATGTATTGATGATATGTATTCTACAGAAGTGTCGCAAGTAAGGTTAAAGTTTGAAGTGCTGCTACTGCTCTCCCGGCCGACTGTTCAAAGCTGTAGCACAGGCAAGTTTTGGAATATTTCAATGAAATTTTCAAGGAAGATAGCTAGAAGGTGATACTATCGAACAAAAATATTCTTAGGAAGTGCAATTTTTTGACTCACCAAGGTAGATGCAGTCCGTTAAAAAGAAGAACCACTCCTTCGGAATGTGCTTTCTGTATGAATGCGTGTATGTAGAACGGGAAATAGCTTCTCGGACACACACACATATACGCATGTTGGTATTGGAGACAAGAGCAGAAAGGCTCTCGAATTGGGGGAACTGTAACGATTTATCGAAAGTCTCTGTCCCTGTTGCAGGTGTCCTTTCTTCTTCTCTCTCACCTAGCTTCTTTTCACCTTGTTCGATTTAAATGAATAAGAGTTCTTAGTGCATTCCTGTCGCGCGGACCCACGAAGTATTGGCTGTGAGAATGTGTATATGTGTAAGTACGCCTTTGGCTCAACGTGTTGGCCCACTTTTTTTGTCCCTCCTCCTCCGTTCCTTTTTTTCCTTTTCTTTTATCACGAATCCATAAAGTTGCGGATTCAAGTCGATAGCAGCCAGACATACACCTTTATTCGTTCGTTCAATCTTTATTCTTCTTTTGTTTGCAAAAAAAGAAGGCAAAAGAATCATTGCATTCGGGAATATTGCGGGGTATTCTGTATTATAAATTTCACACGTTTGAGACTTGTCTTTCCGTTGGAGGTTAACGAAACGTGAGCACGACAAAAATTTTAAATAAATTGGCAACGACAACATTGAGAATCAAATTTTCCAAATTTGGAAAAATTTTTTCGATGCGATTTTCTGAAATTGATACGCTTTTGCTCTGCGGTGAGATCACGCATATAAGGTAATATGGCGGCCCTTCATTACACCCAAAATTAGCTCTATCGGAGAACGACGCGGAGATCACGTCTTTACGTAATTTCACTTTAAGTGGAGAACCAACTGTTCACCCGTGACAGTTGACAGAAGCTCTTTCGGGGTTGCCAGAAGTCACCAGAACCCACACCTACCCGGCCATTATATATATAGGCATTTATATATAGTGCGAAGCGGGAGACGTGTGTACACATGGTTCTTCATCCACGGAATCGCACGCGAAGATAAAATCCCGTGCTCACGCATGCGCTAAGATGTCACTAAATCCACGTGTCTGCCTTCCCCTCCTTGTCTCTTTCTCCTCTCGCTCCGTTTCATCATACGTTCTCCATTTTACGAAATGCACACGCCTGTAGAGGAAAGGTATTATTTCTACGGTCTTGACTGAACAGGCGCGCGTGTGTGCATATGTGTATAACTTTGCTCCTGGCCCATACTCAAAATACACTTTACCACTTTCTTCTCCGCTTCTTCCGCGTGTCTTACGACATTCCTTAAGATCTGACGCGCAAGAAAGAGAGAGAAGAGAGAGAGAGAGACAGCGAGAAGGATGAAAACTCAACGGACTCCACAACTGTTTTACGGGGAGTTTCTATTTTTCCGGGCCAAAAACTGTTCGATTTTTCGCCAATTTTTAATGCGTAAAATATCGAATACGCAATGCTGCACTTCGGTACGTTTCCTAAGCGGTTTTTATTTAATACGATAGTATTTAATAATAAATACTAGATAATAAACACGGTACCGGGCATAAGAGGAGCCACGTATGCCGGTGCGGCGGTGATGATATACTTCGCTTGCAGAAGTCCTTAGCACTGAACAGGCGATCTAAAGCAAAAAAATCAAACGTGTTTTACTTACTAAAATATTGTGTATAAGACGAATTATCGAAGTGAAAGTTCAGTTTTTAACCAAACATTTTTGCCACTTTTTGTTCATAACCTAAAAACGTGTGAATATGTTTGGAGAATTCTACTTCAACTAATGATGACGTATGGTGTACAAGTGCCTGTTAAATTTCATAACAATCGCTCATCTAGAGCGTGTAGGAGCATTTCCCCAAACTTGGAAAACGTGAGTTCAAGAAAAACGCATTGAAAGTTAAACTGAAGTTTATGTACGAATAAAATGAAAACTTTCATACTTACACCTTTATAATTTCATACTTAATCTGCTACGCCAGGATCGTAGAGACACACCTCGTCTTTCCCATATAGCAAAATGAAAGAAAAAAAATTTGGCCGATCATAATAGAAACCTTTCTTAAGGCAGTATTGTTGCTCAGAGCGCTGTTTTGAAAGTAATCTTCAGGATGGAATCACTGTTAAACTGTTCAAGTTTTTTCCCCGATTTTTACACAGATGCTTATTGATTCTTCAAGAATAGGTACAAATGAAAAAATAAAGTTCAGTATATTGTGCGTTCGTACGTTTGTTTACAACAGTGCGCGGTTAATGTCTCCGATTGGCAACCAGTGTGGTGGATGTTATATCGATGTAAAAAAAATTTGGGCACCAGATTCAGTAGGAAAAACATTTCTACACATTATATGAACGAAAACAAATTATTTCAACTTGATTCTGCCACCAACCTTGGAAAATAGTCTACTGAAGGTGTATGCGAAGTCTGAGCTCAATCGGTCAAATGATTATGAAGATATGAAGATAAGGTAGTTCGCGATTTGAAAAACGTATTTGTCAACAAAAAAACAGCTTTAAGAGCAGCGGTGTCGGATTTTTACTATTCATTGACGCGTGATATAGCTAAAATGAAAAGTAAAGGTTTTAACACGTGCGTTAAGGCCCCCTGAATGAAATTCACCTATTAAACAAGTGAAATAATTAATATTTATGTATGTAGTAATTGTTTTAATATCGCTTCTCTGCTGCCGGGGTTCCTAACACTAGAGAAACCTCCACGTCGTAGTTTGTGACCCCTACGTATACCCGATCATGACCCCCTTGGCGCAGTTTGTGACCTCTACGTGTACCCGATTTATGACCCCCTTGGCGCAATTCATGACACCTAAGCGCACCCACTTTCTAACTTTTCCGAATATCCCCATGAAAACGGGTTAAGGGCTCCGTCTACTTGGGATGCATGAAAAAAACGCTATTTTTATTAATATTTTTTAAGAATACTGTTATGTTTATTGATATAAAACTTGTTCGGCTTAACAAAAAAATTCGTAAATTACAAAAAAATAAACACTTTTATTGATTTTAACCACTTTTTTAGTGTGAAAATGCCAGGTAAACAGGAGTCTTCAAAAAGTAAGTAGGTGTACGCTGTTGAAAAAATCTGAAGAACGGCCCATCTGAAACAAAAAACTTGAATGGTTTAGGTCTAATGTGACAGTGGCTATTTCCTCTACCTCTAATATTAATTTATATGCAAAAATAACAAAATGGCGGACAAAAAAAGAAAAATTAAAAAACGTGTTTTATATTGCATGTTCTTTGCCAAAAAAAAAAATAGTAAAAACAAAAATGTTGTAATAATTCTGGTACGGGATATAGCGATAAGTGTACAGAATATGTGGTTAAAATTTCATAAGGATCAGTTCAGGAGTTTCTGAGATTTTTTCAACTGCCTCCGCAGTCTCCATTCTCTCTTCGACGCAGTTTTGAGGGGTCAGCTTTTTTTTCCCTATCAACATTCACAATTATTAACATATATATTATAAACAATGAACGATGCAAAAAAAATATCAGCAGCATTAAGTAAGAAAATATTTTGAATACAACATTTCCACAAATTTTAATAATTTGTTAATAATTTAATAATAATTAATAATTA
>OX632368.1:6641425-6648925 GCA_951751655.1 Ophion costatus
TCGACAAATTACGAATAATAAAATTCCCGTAGTGTTTTTTGTTTCCATATTCTTTATTTATGATCCTGCCTATATTATAATTTGATTGAAACGTATCCTGTCTCGTTGAAGTGTTTACCTACTCTTGGGATTGAACCTACGTCTTCTATTTCTAGAGCTGAGCGCGCTACATATTTAACCATTCTAACACTTGTGTAAACTTTCCTTTTTGTCTTTGCATATTTTTATCATTCTAATTCTATTCTGAAGAATATCAATAATTTTATTCACGACGTTGAAGTTTGCATCGTTGCAATACAACAATAATTTGTTTTACCTAATTTTTTTGCCTATTTAGGGCGTAAAAATAACTCGCACGTTTTTACATATTCTCTTCAGGGTGTCACGATCACAATTTGCAAAAAAAGGCTCCTGATGATGATTTTGTATAAACAAATTCAAGTTGTGCCAATAAAACTTAATTATATTGATTTGATTGATTACCTTTCGATGATGATAAAAATGAGTGAACGAAAAGTGAAGAAAAAAGCCTAGCATTCTCACGATGCAAGCTTCAAAATTACTTTCATTCCTTCTTTGTATGTTGATTGGATTATGACGGCGTCCGCATGGACGCCATATTACCTTTATTAGAATCTTGACGAAATTGTACACGCAGCAACTCAGTCGGTTACTTTGATAGCCTCGAATAAGAGTATAGGTGTACATGCGCATATCTGTGCTCGGGGGTTGGTTGATCCGGTAGACATCCGGCGCAGATCAGACATACACTTCGAAGCGCATATCTAGGCGGATCTGCGCCGCATGTCTACCGAATTAGTCGACTCCAGAGCACAGTTGGGAGAAGGAAAATCGATCAGGCCTCGAACAGGTAACCTTATAGCTTCAGCGTACTTCTTTATTTATTTATTTGAAAACTTTTTCCACCTTGTCTGCAGGAAAATTCAAAAACATCCGAAATAAGGACGACCCTAATATATATATATATATATTTATATATATATATATATGCATATACATTATACAGGATGTCGAATGACCTGACATTTGAAATTGCGCACCACTTTTTTTTGTGAAAACATAGAATACTTATTTTCGATGACTGGCATCAGGAATATTGAGGTCTTGTCATGGAGGATTGCATGGTTGAGCAATGCCTAGAAATTGTGACCATTCACTACAAAAATGGAGAAAATTTTGCAGAGACGGTTCGAAAAGCCCGCACGTGTTTTGGTCATCATGACGCATCATCATGCAACACTGGTGAATTTAATCACAAAATTTAAGGCTGGTGGTTTACTTCTGACTGCGAATAGTAGTGGGTGTTCTCGGACCAGTCAGTCGAATAAACCAGCCGCAGTAAGTGCGAGTGTTGACGAAAGTCACTCCACCTCGATTCGCCATCGTGCTCAGCAATTTAACATTTGGAGATACCCTGTGCCGCAAATTTTAACGAATGATCTGCATATACATGCTTACAAGATCCAATTGATACGAGAACTGAAATCAGCAGACCATACGCAGTACCGTACATTCGCCAATTCATATTGGAGCATCAACAAATCGATGGTAATTTTTCGAAGAAAATCATTTTCAGCGATGAGGCGCATTTTCCACTTAGTGGCTACATAAATAAACAAAACTGTCGAATTTGGTGGACCGAAAATCCACACGAGATTCCACTGCTTCCCATGCATCCACACAAGTCATTGTTTGGTGCCAATTTTGTGTTGGAGGAGTGTTTCGGCCTTACTTTTTTTCCAATGCTCCTGGAAATCCGGTTAAGGTCAATGGTGTTTGTTAATGATAACCAGATTTTTATGAAGTGAATTGAACGGCATGGACTTGGAATACATTTCAAGTGTGTAACATAACATACATATGTCATCTCAAACTGAAGTATGTTGTCTTACACACGTCGACCTACATGTGTTTGTTTTTTATTTGAGTAACTTACGTCCTGGAACTGATTCTATTTCATTATAATAATAAACCGTTATGGATATATGCTTAGTTCTGAATTCATACAATGTCATTTATTTAAATGTTTATCGTAAAAGAAAAAGTATGGCATCTTTAAGCACAACTCCCTATGCTGAATTAGTCAGAAGCAATGTACCCAGAGGTACTCGAAATGGGAAAATAAACGAACCTCCTGTTTTTCTAATCCCCAATAGATTGAAGCTAACACACGAGTAATTATTTGTTATTTTAGTAGTATTACCTAACCCTACTGGATATACTACTATGCCTTCTTAAACTTTAATGAGAACAAAATCGTCTCGACGCTCAAATGAACAACTGTCGCTGTTTTCAAAAATTGTTGAGTGACGAGCCTCCGTGACCCGGTATAGGTAACATTTCTCTTTTAATAGTCGCCCTAGCCATTATGAGTGCAATGGGGGCAACACGCATAACAATAGTGATTTCCTAGTCTATACCCTTACTGCATTCGCCAACCTGCATCGATCGACCGAATTGCCGAAAATCGAGTCTCGCTATACGCAATATGCTGCTGTCCACATGCATAATAGCGATATGCAATGAATCTACGATTTGTCTCAATAACAGATTTTATTAATCAACAAAAACAAAATTCCGGAGACTGTTGCTACCTGCAAGACAAAGTTTATTCAATGCCGTCTGCTGCGAACAGGCATGGAAATAGCAATTTTTACACCCTCATCCTCTACGCTCAGTCGAATCTATCGACCTACGATTTATCTCGGCGACGACTTCGATTGGTTGACGGAAAAAATTATGACCGCCAATTGGAATTCCCTGCCCGCAGTGTAATAGAATAATGTTGCACTCGTGCAAGTGCATGGTGTGGAAAAACGCACGACGATACCGACTTGTTAATTTTAACAATCATTCCAAACAGCGAGACGGGTCGATCACCATACCGTTCGTTTTGTTGATGGTTTGGGTTGAATAAAAAAATACATATAAATCCATACATTCAGATTTATCGTATGCAATTTTGTACATAGCCGAAACGTTTGTTAGAAGAGGATGGTCGTGAAGGTACGTCTCCCAGCACTGCTGGACTGCGACTTGATAGCCAGGCGCATATAGCCACGCTTAAAAAAGCTGTGATCGGGAGGATCGCGTCTGCTAGGTCTGTCTGCCAGTCTTAGTGTTGTGACATGGAAAGCGTTAACGGACTACATCTACCTAAAGGCCCGAAAAGAATGGCCACATTCCGAATTCTTTTCTCTGAAGAACGCTTGGTGCAAAAGAAACGCATTTCCTTTAACACAAGAGTACATATATTGAAAGGCTTTAAAACAAATCACAACAAATAATAAAAAACAACAACAACATGGCTGCTGGCAGAGGATGACATTTTGTTCGCAACGTTCGGCGGTGCACGGAGAAAAAGAAATCGTTGAATGTGCAAATGCATTTTGTTGTCCCGAAATTTTGTCGTTTTAACAGTTTCCTCAAACATGCTAAATAAGCTACAGTTCACACCACTATACTGTTTTACCACCAACTATACTGTTTTGTTTTGCCAATCAAAAATCAAGTTGACCGTATTTAAAGATACATTTTGTTAACCCATAACTGAATTTTGGATGGATGAACGAATCTTTTTTCTCAGTGTGGATACTCTCCAGCTTAAACGGTCGATCTGAAATCTAAAAAGCAAACGGGTTATTGGAGTTAACAAAAAATACGAGTCTGACGATCGTCGGTATTAAAAATCATTTTTTTAAACAACGTGACGACGAATTGAAACTCGAGAATACAGAATCTATGAAAAAAGTCGTCATTTTTACATAACTATACCAAAATGAAGACCGATTTTTAAAAAGTGAATTCGTCAAGGACCTTTAAATGTTTCTCATTGTAGCTCCTGTAAATTTGGAAGCAATCCATCGCGTGGAGCTTGAGATATCATGCCCGCCGACTTTGAAAGCAGTGTTTCGAGAATAACGCGTTTAGAGTTTGAAGTAAGGTTGCTGCTACCGCTCGCCCGGCCGATTGTTACAAACTCATTCAATTGTAGGAATATTTCAATGAAATTTTAGGGAATATAGCTAAAAAGTGATGCTAGCGAATAAAAATATTTTTGGAAAATGCAATTTTTGTGACATACCTACGCAGCCCGTCAAAAGGAATGACTATAGCCCGCCGGGAAATTTAAATAATGTCCGGAGCTAGCCCTTATTCCTCAATAGATATACAGGCGCATACATACAAGTATACGTACTCCATTCCGGAAATGGGCGAACCGGAAATCGATCAGAGATCGAAGTGCGCCGTATAAGTTTCGTTAATTTGCGCATTTCTTTGTGGAGCTATGAGTCTATAACATGGAAATGCCCGCATTACGACTGGGTACCCGGGGAGGTTACAAGATTGGACCTTCGTTCATCGGACATCCGGTAATTTCGACGGGCAGTCTGATTGAGGGATTTACCCTAAAAATCCGTTTACCGCTTTTTTTGTATACTCCCCTTCGCGTTCGTAATTTAGATAGACTACGTTCAATATGGTAATACCGTTTCGAGGAAGGGTCAATAAATCGTATCGGCAATGATAATTCACCGCACACAGATATGCTCGTTCCCGTTCGAGAAACGCACGTTCTTGGCACTTTTCTGCCAAGAAAATCCAATTGGGCACCAATACTGGCAAATATTTCTCGTCGATGACAGCGTCGGCAACGCAAAATCGAAGCAGAAAGACACATTGAAATAGAACTGCAAAAAAATGTTTGAACCGAACTTTCGTTGAGTTTAGAAGGCCTTAATAAGGATCGCCACCGTGCAGTAAAATTGGGTCTCAATAAAAGGATATCGGGTTTGAGTGACGAAAGCTACGAAGGCTTCACTGAGGAAACCAATTATGGACGTAATTAAGTATTATAATGAGACTGAAATTTGCATCGTTGGGATCCCATGAATTTCCGTTGTTTTTAATTACTTTTTTTTCGTTTTTCGCTATGAAATTTCCTCAACGATTTATTACGATGCTTTTTTAAGATTTTTTATTGCAATCTGCGAAATAAATGTTAAATATACCAATAAAAATAAGAAAATAAAAATATTTGAAAACCCGTTTCGCTGCAAGTCAATGATGCAAACTACACGACATATTTGAGCAAGCCGATGAAGATATAAAAAAATTGGACGCACATTTCTTCTAAATAGAAAAAAAACAATGTCGCGCATGATGACATATCACGGGATTTTCACCGTCATGTAATCTTAATTCAATGTTCAATGTCGCAAATACAATAGGGCTGTGAGGAATAAAAAAATCGAATATTCATTTGAATATGAAGCCGTTACAGCCGAATGACATTCAATAATTTACAAAATACCGAGTTCGGGCTGCCGTTGTACTAGATTGTTAATTTTCGCGAACTAGGAAAATTTCTCGAACGTAAAGACTTTAGTTAATCAATTCAATGATAATACTAACTTGCGGAGTCCCATGAGTAAAAAAGTCTGACCACTCTTCGGAATGCGTACAAATCGTTTAATCTAGGGCCCATATTAACTTAAGAAAAATTGATGTGATCCTCGATTTAATTTGAGCACAGGTTTTTCAAACGCCCCTTTATTTTATGAAGATACGCGTTTTTGCATCGATTTCTGCTATAAATTCAGGTCAAGTCCGAAAGTTTTCGTGAATTTCGATGTTGTCTTTCTTTAGTTGTTCTTCACGTAAATTTTTTGGAACGCGACATCCGGATGTCGGGATAGATAGAGCGGCATTGGCAAAACTCTAATTTATTGACAATTCTGTCATTCTGTCTCATTCTGTCAAGTCTGTCATTCAAATAGCAACGGGTATTAAAAAACTCAGGACTTTGGGTTTGCTGGAAATGTGTTGTAAAAACGAGTTTTAATAATCTTATCTTATTGCATTTCAACGTTCTAATCGATGGTAAATTTTCTATCGACTACAAGTATAGGCAGCTTGTTCCCTAAATGTAATAATTCCATGCAAAAAACGAACAATTATGATAAAAATAATGCAGTAGGGGAGACTAAGCACACTTGATCCTTATGGGAGACTTGGTACACGGCACATACAAAACTTCTATGAATATTGCATTACTTTTAACTGGCAACACTAGATGCCTATGGTACCCACAAACTTTTTAAAGTAATTCCGTCTGTCAGACTTGACATCTTTGCAAATGGCGGACGGCTTGGTGTTTGGTGCGGCAGATAAATAAATTTCGTACGTTTCAACTCTGATCATACTGTTGTTTGGAAAAGTTGTTCTAGGTGTTTGTCTTTAATACAAGTGATTACAGATGTAGTTTACAGTTTTGCACAGAAAAGCACTTGGATTTATAGTTTTTTTTTCTCAATATGAGTTTTTTTACCGCAACCTGGTTAGGAGACACTTGGTACACATTCTTATGGGAGAGTTGATCCCCCGGATCAAATGTCCGTTAGTAGTTTTTGTCTGCTCTCGGAATTTCTCTCGGAAAACGTTTCAAGCTGCTTATTCACGATGATCTTAGTGCAATTGCTAAATATCAAGGTGTGAAGAAACTGCCCGCTCTAAAACTAAAATGATCATCAAGAAGAATAATTAGCATTGATTTTAAATATCATTGATTTCAAGTTAAAAAATTGAAAAGTAAATGAGAAAGAGGTAAGTAACTTGGAGAAAGATCTTACATATAAGATGAAAAGGCAAGACTTGATTACCTTTACATTATAATGATCCCGAAAAGATTTAAGGTTATTTAATAGAAACAACATATGGTTAAATTATAAATAATAATATGTTGAATAAGCTCAATATAGTAACGGTTTACGTTTAAGGGATTACGCATGGCCGAAAGTATTCGTCTTAATTTTTTTAAATCGTTAATCGATCATCTCTTTTTCGAGATGTTTGTCCCACGGGTTCGAGAAAATGATGTTTTATCAAAAACGCGTTCAGACGTTACGCCACTCTAAGACGATCCAATAAGGAGCAAAACATAAGATTTAAAAAAATATAGAACTATTTAATCAAATTTTTCTTTAAAGTCCTCTATTTACAGCAGATGTTCAAGTATAATATGTGAATATTTGTTTCACAATTTAAAAACTCGCTGAGCTATACACTGCCTACTGAAGCACTTGTCATGTCACGCGCGCTGATGGTTATCATTTGGCCGAGTTCTAGATTCGCTTGACAGAAAATGTCTTATTCGGTGATAATATAGGTATGGTATAGCGTAGGGATACAACAAATGAATACATTCGGTACAACTCCCATCTGGTTCTGGTCCAAAAAGTCGACAATTAAAAAATGTTTTATAAACGAATGGGCAAACTTATCGCAAAAATCCTTTGCTATAATGTTAATAACCTCGTAAAGACTACGTGCATCAATTTTGAAGTAAATTGAACGAGTAGGTTTTGAGATTGTTCAACAGTAACCGCAAAGAACATGGTTTCGAGAAAAACACAAAGAAATAGTACGAGTTCTATGTCCTATAAGCAGTGTATTTTCAATGTTACCCTCCTGTGAACC
>OX632368.1:6653925-6671163 GCA_951751655.1 Ophion costatus
ATTGCGCATACACTGATGAAGTCGATTTTTGAAATTCGTATCCACTCTTTGCAGCATATCAATCGGTATGTTGGCAATGGCGTCGCGAATATTGTTCTTGAGGTGTGCTATGGTCCGTGGTCGATCGACATAAACCAGAGATTTCAAATAACCCCATAAAAAGAAATCGCATGGAGTCAATTTGTTGGTGGGTCTTCGTCAATTTGTTGCGACAACATTTCCCCGACCGCCTCATCTCTCTCAGAGGCGATCTCCAATGGCCGGCACGCTCTCCAGATTTGACTCCATGCGATTTCTTTTTATGAGGTTATTTGAAATCTCTGGTTTATGTCGATCGACCACGGACCATAGCACACCTCAAGAACAACATTCGCGACGCCATTGCCAACATACCGATTGATATGCTGCAAAGAGTGGATACGAATTTCAAAAATCGACTTCATCAGTGTATGCACAATGGGGGTCGCCATTTATCCGATGTCATTTTCAAGACTACATGAAAAAAAAATTGGGATAATGTATTCTCAAATAAAAAAAAATTTAAAACAATAATTGAAGTACTTTTGTTTTTATTGACCTTTCAAATAAGTAAGTTTCTCTGGCGCACCCTGTATATTCGTTAAGCACGTACGTGGCTTTATTCCAGGGAATCGATTCTGATTATTCTTTGTACGGAGCATCGAGGGTATGAAAGAAAAAAGATTGTTTCCCGTGTTTCGGCGACGAAGCGTACGTGGTGTAGAGTTCGATATTTGAGAGCTAGGAATGTATATGGTTCGTGTCATATCAATTTATGACCGGCGTGACTCCTCGCGTCAGAAAGTTTACATATATGTTTATGCAAACGAATCGGACGTCCTATTTTTTTATTTGTAGTAGGGTTCTTGTAGCATGCAGACTTTTCTTTGTCCCCATGCAGATGGGCTGCCGTAAAGTTCTTGGAGTCTGTTCATCGAGTTACTGGCTGATTTTTCATTCGATAACTCTTAGTGGAATATGCGCCTGGCATCATATTCTTGTTGAAAGCCAATGTGATAGGAAAAGTCGATGGATGACGGTGCTGCTATCGTGCATAATCGTATATCGCTGTGGTTTGAAAATGTGTGTGGAACGTACGCACGTTCCTTTTTATACTGTTACGCGTCTTATTAAAACATTCATAGATATAAGTAATTTGTGACGGTAAATGAGGATACAGGAAATAACCGAGAGAAGACACGCCCTGCACATTCGCTAGGACGTAACACTTATCGAAATCATTCTCTATTATGCAAGATCAATTCGCGTAATTTTTCGTTGCAACTTAACAATGAACAATGCGATCCGAGCTCCTCTTGCTCACCTGCTCACAAAAAAACCGCGTGAGCCCGGTTCCGTTCTCCTTGAATTTGATAAAATCGTTGCAACCTTGTGGCATGAGCCAGAAGCCAGTCCGATTTTTTCCACGAATAAACAATTGTAATTCAGGGATTCAAAGGGGCACCAAATTAACCGGGTATCGTGAAAGTCATACTTATCAGTAAGGCACAAAGGGTGGTTTCTACCCGTCTATTTCGGGATATCGAAGAAAAACAACCATGGCTGTTACGCACATGGATAATAAGGGAAAACCAGAGAAATTCAGGCAATTTCTTTCGTTCTGGAATAATCACAGAAAAGTCGCGAATTTTGAAAAAATTCTGTGGTATTTTTCCAGATTTTACTTTTTGCTAGAATTACCAAAAATTAACCCGCCTTGAAAACAGAACTGAATAGTAAACAAAGACATATGTTTAATTTTTATATTTATTTACTGAACTCTCAATTAATTCCTGAGTTTCAACGTAAATGCTTGCGGGTTTTTACATATAACCCATCACAACTGAACCGTTTCCTATCACTCCCTACCCGCACTTCGCTAATCTAACCTAACTTTCGTTGCGTCGACAGCCATCTTAGGCTACACTATACCACATTTGCCGATGGTACGGAGAAATGGCAAAAAATAACCGTCTATACCGGTACGGTATAGATGGCTATTTCATATATATATATATATATATATATATATATTCTTATGATATGCCCTATATTCTTCTGATTCTCTGGTGCACAGACTTCAACTCAAATATCTACACCAAGGTATCAGAAGTATTGGCCTTCCGCTCGCTGGTTGATGCGCCAGCCGGTGCATGGCTAAGCGGTCACCGTCCCGCGTATTGGCCGCGAACAATGTTGCTTAATACGAAGTACTACCAGAGCCAGACCCCGCCCGCTCATCTACCAGTGTCAGTCTTTTATTATTTATATTATTCTTCATATTATACAAAAAAAGGTATGTCAGTTCTAAACATTAAACATTTCAGAAACTAAAAACTCATGTCCTCTACAGTTATGTATATTTCTATTCGATTTGTCGATACACAACCACACAATTATTATTGTAGATAAGTGTTCATATTTATTTTTTATTTATTGACACCGACATAAACTTTCTGTTTATAATTGAGAACAGGGTCTTTATTTGCTTTTATTATTTTTGTTTTTTCCTAAGGTACACGCTGTTTGCCTTTGGTACCATATTATTTCCACCATTGTGACTGTTTCGTTCCTCCACTATTTCTTTTTCTACGCTCCTTTCTTCACTTTTTGTCCCTATCCCCCCCCCCCTCCTTGCAGCTGCAGCCGATTTCCCCCTCTGTATCATATCCATCATGACATTTCTGTCATGGGTATAGGGAAACTGCGGAAAACCTATAGCAATACAGCCGGTCATCAAGTTCGCCCCCCAGTCGTGAAACTAGTCTTATGTCGCCACGAAATGCCGAAGAAACACATTTCACGATGAAATGTACGCGACCGGGATTCGAACCCGGGACCTCCCGGTCCGCAGGTTTAGTAGCAAGCACTCTAACCACAAGACCATCGCACCGGTTTATTTGCTTCTAATATATTTTTGCTTACTTTGCAGTGTTAACATTATTTTTCGAATTTCAGTTTTTTCAATTTTTTTATTTAAATATTTAACACTTTCATATATTTGATCTTTAAAAAAGTGATGTTCGTTATTTGACCCCAATCATCCTGAAATATTTGCAAAACCTGTGTGGGAATCCTGGAAAAGTCAGGGACATTCTGAGTCAATAGTGCGTAACAACCATAAAAACACATGTCGCTCTTTTTGCACCCTTCACATACGTACAAAGCTATATTCCAATCCTCCAAAAACCCGCGTAGGTACGCAGATAAAAACCCCCTTTGTTCCGATAAACAATCCATAATTTGTTGTTATATTCATTCATTATCATCATACTATAGTATCATCGTTCGTTATCATCATACTATAGTACTCGAAAAATACAATTTTTATTGCCAGTAAAACGTTATTTTGATCTTGGCTTCTGTACAAGTTGTAGCTTTAAAAAACGACAAAAAAATCAGCCTTTTTCAAGGGTGCGTTTTATCCTTATAAAATAGCGTTTTGCCAAAATTTAAGGATGTTGAGTCCCAAATCGCAAATGATGATAAAATTCTGAAAATTTGGTATGTTTTTGTATGCAGTATTGCAGAGGTCGTATAATATTTTCACGACAATTAGGAAGCTCGTTATTGAACAATTCACATTCACAAATAAAATGTTGTTTTATGGAAACTGATGTAACTTTGCAATAAGTTTTTTTTTGACCTCTCAATTTTATAATATCTACAATATACTGAAAGCAACGGAAAAAAAACGAAGTTTATTGATAATTTTTTTCTTATTTCTTTTAAAAATTGTTCCTAACAAAATGTTAATTTTTTAATAACGAGCTTCCTAATCTTCGTGAAATTTTAACGCGACCTCTTAAATACTTCATACAAAAATATACCAAATTTTCAGAATTTTCTTATCATTTTTTATTTCAACCCCTAAGGAGGTTGAAGTAATGATGATAGAATTCTGAAAATATGGTATGTTTTTACATGAAGTATTCAGGAGGTCGTGCAAAAATTTCATGATGATTAAGAAGCTATTTATTGAACAATTAACAATAACATGTTTCATAGGGACTCAACATCCTTAAAACAAAGTGTATATATATATATACACAGGGTGGATCAATAACTATTAGCACCTTGGATATCTTCGAAACTATAAGGTTCGCAGAAATATTTGCTGAAATGAAATTGCACAGTACGAAAGGAGCCATCCGATAGCGATAATAGTTTTTTTGCAGGTGGAGGTACTTCGGACATTTAAAGGTCAACTCCATTTTTTAAAATGGATCGGTATGTTTTTTTCTGTATCATGAAAGAGGAGCTTAAAACGAGTTCAACGACCTATAACATAAGGTCATTGTAGGCCATAGAAAGTACATAAAGGCGATAATACTTACAGTTTCGGTAGTAAATAAAATGACTACGTTTATTGTAAGTGTTCGAAATGACGACCATCTGTATCAATGCAACGTTGGATTCTTTTTTCGATTGATTGACTTGCAAGTTCTACAGCGTCAGAACTTATTGATGCACAGGCTGTAATAATTCTTTGTTGCATGCCGTCAAGTGTTGTTGGTACTTCTTTGTACACTTTATCTTTCAATGTTCAACTTGCAAGTCAATCAGTCGAAAAAAGAATCCAATGTTGCATTGATTATGATGGTCGTCATTTCGTACACTTACTATAAATGTAGTAATTTTGTTTACTACCGAAACTGTAAGTATTATCGCCTTTTTTTACGTTCTTTGACCTTCAATGACCCTATGTTATAGGTCGTTGAACTCGTTTTAAGCTCTTCTTTCGCAATACAGAAAAAAAACATACCAATCCATTTTTAAAAAAGGAGTTGACCTTTAAATGTCCCTAGTACCTCCACCTGCAAAAAAACTATTATCGCCATCGGATGGCCCCTTTCGTACTGTGCAATTTCATTTCAGCAAATATCTCTGTGAACCTTCCAGTTTCGAAGATATCCAAGGTGCGAATAGTTATTGATCCACCCTGTATATATATATATATACATGTATATTGTATGTGTACAGCTTTTAATCCGATGCCTTTCATATATTGAGCTTGAGAGGGAGAGAAAAGTTTGCGAGATAAAAGTTGAAGATACACAACGTTAATACTCATACCACTTTGACAGATTCGTTTCGTTTCCGTGAGATTTTATCCTTTCGTTATGAGGCTAAGCATGTACGTCTATGTACAAGATACTTTCTGGTCAAAAATGGACGATAACTTTTTCGACCATTATGCATACGTATACTTGTGGATGAGGCTGTGTGTCTGTATGGGTGTGTATATAATTGTACATAATCAATAAAACTGCAACGAGGAGAATCGTGGAGAGCTTGATGAAAATTTCCCAACTCTCCGTTGCAATTAATTCTTTTCCCTTATTTGTCATCTATTATTATCATAATTATTATTTTGAATAGATTGCACCGATTAAACGGGAGACTAATGAAGCTCGCATTCGTTTTCAACGACGTTCAAAAAAGTTAATGAAATATTGCTCAGTCAATATGATACAATCCGATAAATGAGTAAGGTTTACGGCCCTACAATAACATTGTACTTTACTTTCATTGTTCAATAATATTAAATAACACCTTGGGCTTAAACAATCAGTTATTATCACGCAATAACTTTGACGGCCCATAAGCGTCTATGTTCTCGCGTGAGCAAGACCTCCAAAGTGTATGGCGCAATACTAATACTACACGGTGCAAAGAAAAAATATGGTGCAATAATATTTAAACGCGCCCAAATGTTTGTTCAATCATTGTGCGATGTTTAATACTAACCATTAACACGGTTAAAAACATTGCGCAATTGGTAATATTGTGCAATATAATTAATCGTTTAGGGTCCGCCTAAAGGCCATTTTTCTCGGGGTTTTGTGCATCGCACTCTTCTGTCACAATACAGAAGACTCTCGCCTGTCGCTTTCTCGCTCTTTCTCGTCGAACGGTGTAAATTGTTATTGATACAAAATGAAACATTTAATTAGAAAAATCGTGATCTCGGCGTGCGGTAAAATAAAATTATGAAAGCGCAAGGGCTGGATCGCGGACTCTTAGTTTGCCATTGAAGATTGAATTAAGGCCTTAGACCACAGTACCGAATATAAAACCATGTGCGAATGTAACAATTCTTTTCTGTATGAAGAAGTGATTCACCTATAAAATTAATTACACATCTATTTAGTATGAATATCAAGCTGTTAGAATATATATATATTTTTTTCAAACAGCAAAAAACAAAAAATCTCGTCAATCTACATTAGAATACCTAGAAGTATGTACGGAATTTAAAGAATATTGTTTTTTTCGAAAGTTGGAGGTATTTGAACTTAAGAAATGAGTTTTCAGTGAAAAATTTCGTTATAACTGTTTTAGTTTTAAGGCTTTCACGGCTCTTTATGTAATTCGAAGAGTATGTGGCTTCCGGATAGATAATCGGCCGAATAATTTTTAATTAACCGGCCGATCAACTAAAACATCTGATTGGCTGGTGCAGTGATCTGGAACGATGACTGCAACTATATAAGGATACCTGTCCTATACCTATACCTGAGACACGGGAGCTTCAGTATCGGAGCTCTCAGCCCGAATGATGCAGGCTGTTGGGACATTTGGGAAACGTCGGCACAATGCTGATTCTCAACACGGCCTTCACCCGGAAGCCACATACTCTTCGAATTCGTTATAACTGCTTGCAAAATAAAAAGTTTTCGATTAATCAGAAATTCCGTACGTCCATCTCAACGAAATGCAATTAGGAACATGGCTTTTGAATTTGACGTCAATCGAGTGAAAATTGTTGAAATTATTTGTCACGGCAATTGGAAAAAGCTGTTTCCAATTGTGTTAAATACAATGCAATTTCAAACTGTGTTAAATTGTGTTAAAGTTGTGTTAAATACATTGTAATTTCAAACTGTGTTAAATACAATCCAATATGTCATAGCCATAACTCGCACGCAGAAGCTGGCAAAGTTTGGACTCAAACTTAAAGGGAGGGAGTGAGGGAGAGAGGGGAGGGGGAGAAAATGCGTTACCAAAGAGGGATAGAGAGCTGGAGAGCGATAAGCTTTTATCGATTTGATCCTCAAGTCCTCATGGCAATGCCGCGTATTACTGCGCTATAGGTCAATCCGGGCCTCCCTTGATCCTCCGTCTTTTCTAAAATCTCTCTCCAGCGTACAAACATGTGTTAGATACATATAGGAAACAACTGACGTTAATTAGGAGCATTATGAGGTTCAGCCATATGCGAGCTCTTGTGTGTCGAAGGCAGTTCTGCGGCGATCGCAATAATGTCATGTTTTACCGCATATATGTAGCTTCTCTTGGCTACATACACTTTCATTTATATTTCTCTTCATATATGCGTGTTCATCTATATACCGTGATATAGGGATATGATCGTCGTATAGTTGATCGTACTATCGGTGGGTATATATTCTGGCTTCGTGCCATACTATCGGTATTTATTAAGGTCTGCCTCACCGATTCATGCTGGAGAGGAGACGGAATCTTGTGGGTGTGTCCAGTCGACACGTGCGATCGGTGGCCTCGATCAAAACTCTACCCCCCCCCTTAACCTTTGCAGAGACGCGCTATTGCCTTCATATATTCGTCGTAAACTGACAGAGAGATAGAGGGGTCAGAGGTAGGGAGAAAAAGAAAAAGTATTATCAGAGGAAAAGTGATTTATTTCATATTCATGTACATGTAGATTTCTTCGTCTAAAACAATTTTTTTATCCTTCACCCCGTTGCTACTTATATTTTATAGCATGTATAGGGCGTATCCGTTGAAAAAAATAGCCCAAAACATATCTTTGATGAAATATGACATTGAAATTTGCGTTGCTGATATGAAATCTTTTGATGATATTTTTTCATCTTTTATTTCGTTACTATTTTCATTGTCTAAAACCTTTTGTTTCACTAATTTAGGTCGTAAATTTCTAATAAGAATACGTATAAACGTTTGAGCGATTTTCAGTCTAAAAAGGCAAAAAAAATCGAGTCACTAAGAGTAATTAATTTTCGTTGTGTTGCATATTATAATATATGATATATAATAATGATATATTATAATATGCAATATTATATATATACATATATGTAATATATGATATATATTATAAGCTATTAAGGACAGGTTACCGTGGAGGGGCATGAAATATGCATGAACTTCGGGAATTTTTATACAATATAAAATAAATACTTCTGGAAATAGGTTTCAACGCATGGGATCCGTTAAAAAAAAAAAATTTCCTCCGTTTTTTTGCTTCAATAGGCGAAAAAATATTTCTAAATCAATTTTTGACAAAAATCACTTCCTGATGGCCCTGCAAATTGAATTTATTTTCAATTACGCAGAGATTTATGTGAATCGCTCCATCCATTGAAGCTGGAGAGTGCCCTGCGCTCTGAAAAATGCTGTTTCGAGAAAAGCGCATTTAAAGTTTAACATTCGTGTTTTTCAGTCGGCGGACGGTTCCTCTGAACAGGCTGTAAAATCTTAAATGTTTTATTTAGATATGAAATTAGACTTCCGGTTGGGAACGCGTAGCAGGCAGATCGGAGCTGCAGTGAGTTCGAACGGAACAAACAAAAAAGTATAATTGCGAGCGAAGTGGGAGGAAAGAGTGAGTTGAGGAGACAGAGTGGCGAACCGAGACGGTGTGGGAGTGAAGGCAAAGTGGGGGACAAAGTTTTTTTTGTGGAAAATCTGTGTGAGAAATACCGAGCGTGGAGCGAAGGGACACGGCACGGGAAAGCGCAGGAGAGGGAAGGCAGCGCCACCGCCGGGCAAGGCAGTGAGGAGCTAGCGGAGGTACAGGAAAGCGGCGGAGAGGGCACCAGCGTGGGACTAGAGAGAAGAGAAGCAGGGAAGAAGGGGCGTGGAAGGCCTAGGAAAGTAGCTAGCGCCGAACGCACAGAACCGGTCGGTATTATAGACCGGTTCATTATCAAGGGAGGAGGCGAGAATATTGCGTTTGAGACGAGGAACAAACTAATGCGCTCGCCCTGCAAAAGTATGGAAATGGACGAGGAAAAGGAGGACGACCCAGAAGAGATGGGAGGAATGGAAAAGATAATCGGGGAAAAGGAAGACACTTTAAAAATAGCAGCGAAGGACCAAGTGAACGCGACGGGTGAGCAACCACGACAACACAACGAGGAAAAGGAACGGGGAAACGTGAGTACGGAGAAAGGAAAGAACGGTGACAGCCCGGAGGAAGGGACGAGAAATTTGGAGGAATGACTTAGGGAAATACTAAATGTCGGTCTTTGGAAAATAAAAGAGGAACTGAAGAAGCAAATTGCGCCGTTTCCGTGCAGATGCGAGGAAACGAACAGAATAATTAAAGAGTTGCTGGGAGAGGCGGAGCAATGGAAGTTGGAGGCATACAGAGAGGCAGTACAATGGAATGAGGAAAAGGAGGAATTAACGAAGGGCCTGTACGGGTGGAAAATGTGGGCAATGGAATTGTAAGAAGTAATAAAGAGAGGGGAAAAACAAGAAAGCTACAGGGGTAGCTGGCAAGAGCGGGAAGAACAATTCGACGAGAATAACAACAACGAGACGGCGAACGAGAGAGGAAAACGAGTCCCACGGACCCGAAGTGGGTCAGAACCGGAAGAGAATCGCAGATTCGACGAGCGCGGGAGACAGAAAGGGAGAGAAGAAGAGGTGCACGAGACTCAGCAAGAAAACAACACGGAAAGGGCAGAACGAAGGGAAGAGTTATCGACACCAAGCGGAGAAGAGAAATGGGAGGAGGCGAGGAACAGGAAGAGAGGAGGAGGAGGCAGGCGAGGAGGGCAGGGGGAAGTGGAAGCAAACGACAATGGAAGCAGCAATTCGGCATCGCCGGTATGTCACCGACTGAGAGAGACACAGAAGGAAGATGGGGGAAGAGAGATTCGCCGGCAAGGTTGCGGGCCACGACGTCCAGGTCCGATGGGTGAAGGAGAATGGAGAGCGGAATGCCAAGAAAGAAGACGGCGGAAGAAGAATGTAAAAGTGCGGGGCGTGAATGCGATCGGGAGCGAGTGGAAAATTGCACAGAATGTGAGTCGAATGATAAGGACGAGGCTGGGTTTGGAGGACAAAATAGGTAAGGTGATAAAGGAAGGCGGGGGGCCAGTGGTAACATTCGAAACGATGGGGGAAAAATACGGGTAAGGAAACAGGTTGGAAAACTGCAGGGATCAGGAATTGCGATCGAGCACGACCTGACACACAGGGAACGAGAAGTGAAGAGATGGATTGTGAGATAAGTGGATCGGAGAAGAAGAGAGGGTCAAACAACAAGGGCAGGGTACGGCAAAATGTTGGTGAACCGAGAATGGTGGTACTGGGTGGAACGAGAGGGGCAATTGGTGAATGAGAGCGTTTTTTTTCGAGGATAATGAGAGGAAAGGAGATTATAAAATTGTATCATGGAATGTGGCGGGTATGAAGAATGTGATAGAGGCGAGCGACTTTCTGGAACGATATGATGTGATATTGTTACAAGAGACGTGGATGGAAAGGAAGTGGAAAGAAAATGCGTTGAGTAGAGTAGGAAAAGGGTACAAGTGGTGGGTAAAAGAAGCAGTGCGGGAAAAACGAAGAGGGAGGGCGAGCGGGGGACACCTAATTGGAATAAAAAAAGAAATAAGTGGAAACTGTAAGGTGGAGGATTGGAAATATGGAATGGTTATAAAAATAATAAGGAACAAACTGGGAAAGAGCATATGGATTATAGAGGTGTACAACTGTGTCGGAATGAAGGAGCTCGAGAGCCCCTTGAGGGAGTGCATAGACAGAGGAGTGGAAGAGGGAGTAGGGATCGTAGTGGCGGGAGACCTGAATGCGAGAATCGGAACATGTGCTGCAATCACAGAATGCGAGAAGACAGGAGGGGTGGCATGGGAAAGGAGATCGGAGGATGAGGTGGTCAACACGGAAGGCAAAAAATTATTGAGTTTCTGCGGAAACATGGGGTTAACGGTTATGAATGGAAGGATGAGAGGGGACGAAGAGGGCAGAGTCACGTTCGTGGTGAATGGAGGGGAGGGGGAGGGATCGGTATTGGACTTAATATTATGGTTGGAGGATGAGGAGGAGGGGTTAGTGAGCATGATCAAAGTAACTCCAAGGATAGAATCAGACCACCTACCAGTGATCTTCTCTCTGAAAGGATGGGGGGGGGGGGGTGAAAGAAGCAGCAAAGGGCGGAAGAGGGGAAGGGTACAGAGGAGCGAGGTAAGACTTACAAAAGGAGGAAGAAAACAAAGCGTACTCGGAGGAAACGGAGAAAGCGAGGGAGAATGGAAAAGAAGGGAGGACAACGAACGAGAGATGGGAAAAATTGAAAAGAGCAATATGGAAGGGAGCGGCGGCCATAGGAATGGTAAAGAAAGTCAAAGTATACTTGAAGGGTTCTAATTGGCTGAGCAGAGAGGGAAGGGAACAAAGGAAACATCTATGGAGAGCATTGAAGAAATTTGTAAAAAAAAGGGACACAGGATCCAAGAAAAGATTCAGGGAGGAAAGGAAAAAGTGGAGGGAGCTAAGAGAACGGGAGAAAAAGGAGTGGATGGAGGGAAGATGGAGAGAGGTCAGGGAGTGTAAAAACATGACGGAGTGGTGGAAGGCAATAAGAAAGTTTAGGGTTAGGAGGAGAGAAGGGGGGACTAACATTAGGAAAAAGGAGTGGGTGGTGCACTTTAAGAAACTAATGGGAGAAGAGGGAGAAACAAAAGACGGGCAGGTACAAGAAATAAATGCAGAGGAGAGGGAAAAGGAACCCTGGGAGGACGACGAGGACGACCCGAGGGAGACAAGGTCGGAGTGGAACAGAGAGATTGATAAGGAAGAGGTATAGAAGGCGCTAAGGAGGTTGAAATACAGACAGGCGGCGGGGGAGGACGGGATAACAGCAAAATTCGTGAAGAATCTGTCGATCAAAGCGAAAGAGGAAATATGGAAGATATTGAACGGTATCTGGAGGGAAGGGAAGATGCCGGTAAAGTGGGAGACGGCGAGAATCTTCCCATTTCACAAGTCGGGGGACGCGGAGGACGTAGAGAACTACAGGGGGGTATCATTATTAAACATAGGATACAAAATCTTGGCGGGAATAATGACCAAAAGAATTAATGGATGGGTGGAGAGAGAAAAAATTGTGAGGGAGAGTCAGGCAGGATTTAGGGTAAACAGAGGAACGAGAGACCACATATTCGTCCTGAATGCCCTTATCAACAATAAACTGAGGGGAAAGGGGGGGAAGCTGTATGTTGCTTTTGTCGATTTCAAGGCGGCGTTCGACAAAATCAACAGACGAATAATGCTTAGGAAACTTTGGGAGAAGGGGATCAAAGGGAAAATGCACAAAATGATAAGGGGGATATACGAGGCGATGAAAAATGAGGTAATAACAAAAGAGGGAATATCAGAACGATTTGTAACAAGTAAAGGGGTAAGACAAGGATGTCCACTAAGCCCGACTCTGTTTGGCTTGACACTGGATGACATCAATAAGGAATGGGAGGAAAAATGTGTAGGTGGGACAGTTATGGGAGGAAAAAAGTTTTATGCACTGAAGTATGCCGATGACATGGCTCTGGTGGCGGAGAAGGAAGAGGGATTGGAGGGGATGCTAAGGGGTCTGGAAAGGTTTGAGAAAGAAACAAAGATGGAAGTCAATGTACAAAAAACAAAGATCATGGTGTTTAAAAGGGGGGGAGGGGAACGAAAGAAAACGGAAGAATGGAAATACAAAGGGAAGAAATTAGAGGTAGTAAAGGAGTTTAAATATTTAGGATTTTGGTTCTCATCGAGAAACTCTATGACAAAACATCTGAATATGGTGGTGGCAAAGGCAAAAAAAGCAGCGAATGCGGTGTCGGGGGTGCTGAAAAGGGCCAAAATAGACGGACTTAAATATTGGTTGCAGCTCATGGACTCGCTGGTGAAGGCGGGAGTTTTATACGGGGTGGAAAAGGAGAGAAGAAGTAGAGAAGCCGCAAGGTAGATATGTTAAGATGGCGATAGGGGTGGCACGAAATACGCCAAACTATTTATGGAAGATGGAAGCAGATAAGAGGAGCATGCAGGTAGAGGCAAGGCGAAGAGCTAGCGACTATCTGCTACAGGTAATGGACATGGGAAATGAAAGATGGCCAAAAATTTGCGTCAGAGAGGAAGTCAAGAATATATTTAATGGGAACGAGTCGAAATGGGGAGAAGAACTGCGGGATGCGATGCAGGAGGTAGGGGAAGGGAGGATTCTAAAGCTGATGAGAGATGGAGGAAGTATAAGAGAAACCAGGAAGATCTTAGAAAAAGGTGTGGAAAAGAAAAGGGACCAATACATCCAAAAAGATTGGGAAGGTATAGACAGGTCCACGTTCAGTAAGGACTACAAGGAGATAAAAGAGAAGCCGGGAAGGGAAAAATACTGGGAGGAGGAGGGGACGGCAGGAACGGTGAAGGAAGAATGGGCAAGACTCAGGTGTGGTAACATAGGAAAAGCGGGGAAAAAGGGGTATGGGAACTGGATGTGCGGAGTATGTGGAAAGGAAGAAGAAACACTGGAACACGTATGGAAATGTGAGAAAGCAAGGGAGAAAAGTAACAAGAACTGGGTGGACGCGGTGGACAGATGGAGAGAGGAAAGAGAAGGAGAAAATTTAAGGAACTGGTGGGTCGAAACGCTAAAAGGGGAAATACTGAAGGAAATATGCTACTACGCAAGGGAATTCGGTAGGCTAGCAATGGGAGGGCAATAGACTGCGGCAAATAGTTTAAAGGTTAAACCACCAGTCATTGGCGAGACGAATGGCGGCTTAAGGCATTAGATATAAGGACTAGCATGTAAGAGCAACTGTAAACAAGAAAACATGTGAGCGGGATATAAAAAACGCAAAGCGTTATACAATGAGGAATAAAGAATACAATACAATAGATATGAAATTATCCTTTCATCCACGTGTTCTAAACACTATAAGAATGCAAATGTTGCAAAAAAGTCGATATTACCATCGTCACGAAAGGTAACATGCCCTTAATCGGATGATTTGCCTCATTCCGTCAAGAAGTTAATGCCGCATCTGAAATTCATGAAGGTTTATTCCCTCCCCCACTTTTTCCTTTATTCGCTCGCTTCTTCTCCTCCTTCAATAATATCTCGGCGCCTGTTTAGACCCAGGACAATATTGACAAACAAGGATATTACTATATGCGAGCTTGTGGCAGACGACGCTCGCCCTGGGCAGAGTGCGAATTGTTAAATTCATGTTACCCCCGTATTGCTTCCACTATCTCCCTGTCTCTCGCCCTCCCTCCCTGGAAGAAACAGAGTAGCTATATCTAGGACAGTCAATTTTGTTCTTCATAGATTAGGATATTACAGGAGCGCATCGTCTCAGGATCTCAAAACAACTCTTGTCGTGTCCCTTATTTTCCAATACTTGATTATTGCTGTCTAGTGTATAACGATCTTACCAGTGAACAAACCTCAATGCTTGAGAAACTCATCATCTGCTGTATTCGTTTTATTTACAATCCGTGCCGCGATGTCCACATCACGCCGTATCGACGAAGACTGGGTGTTGGTTGACAGTGAAATGGCGGCGACTTTATTTCATGGGTATTACGGTATACAATGTTGGACATAATAATTCACCAGCATATCTGCTAGAATTATTTCAACCGTCACGTTCCTCGGAACGACCAAGACAGCGTATGGCCCCTAACATTTTTCATATCCCTACTCACCGCACATCCACCTTCCAAAACTTCTTTGTGATGTCCGGCATATATTTCTGGCAATCATTACCGACAGAGATCACTTCGTCACGGTCTCTAACGGTATTTGAACGGCGCATGTTTGTTCATCTTTTCTCCTTGGAGGGATAAGCTTGTAGAAAAGTGCATTCAAGGTGTGCTTGGGATTGTCAGAATGTAATCTGCGAAAGTGAGCTTATTTCTAGAAGGTCTCCAGCTGGGCGATATTTCACTGGCCTATGTCATTTATGTTATTTTATTTACTTTTTCTTTTATTTTAATTTTGTGTGCGAATTGTTGTGTGCGTAAAGTGCAAATTGTTAAATTCATGTTACCCCCGTATTGCTTCCACTCTCTCCCTGTCTCTCACCCTCCCTCCCTCTCTCGCTCTCTCTCTCTCTCTCTCTCTCTCTCTCTCTCCCTCTCTCTCTCTCTCTCTCTCGCTCTCTCTCTCTCTCGCTCTCTCTCTCTCTCTCCCTCTCTCTCTCTCCCCTTCTCTCTTCGTCTCTGTTTGATGATTTTCGTACAGTATGCAGAGGTCGGAGACCTCCGAGGTCGCATCGGAGAACGACAAAATTGAGGGCTTCCTGTTTCCTGGCTATGCATGGGCATCTTGGACTTTGCGGATGATATCACCGAGCTAAAACATCATTAAACTTTGAAAGACCCCGAGAGTGTGCGAGGGCGCCAGAGGGAAAGGGTAAAAGAAGAGCACAAAGCATCGACTAAGGTCTCGGGGGTGTCGTATGCACGATAAGATCTCCGACGTATCAGTATCCGAGTATGCGGTGTATCCGCGGTGAATCGTGGGTCGTGTCGATTGCCGGATCGCGCCACAGGCTCTTGAACAAATACCTTTGCGAGTTTTTCGTATCACCCTTCTCAATTGAGCGCTTTCCTATCACTCTCTATCCGCACTTTGGTTATCTAAGCTAATTTCAAACGAAGACTTTCGTTGCTATCCGTCTCAAATTTTGCCACATCATTCTATGCGCCATTCCTCAACGTTGTACAGAACCGTTTTTTTATTTATTTGAAAACCACATTTTTTTTATAAAAAACCATCGGGACAGGCTCAATTTGACGCTTAGTTTCGAGATGGCCAACATTTTGTTTATCTTCAACGAAAAAAAACCTCTGTACCCGTCAACAGTTTTTTGTACTGATTAATAATCATCTTGGTTTTGTTTCTATCAGAGGAATCAAGTGACTCTCCACCGTCAAGCGGTCTTTTTTTAAGCATAATTTTGCAGTTGCCAACAGTCTTATATAAAAAATAAAAATGAATCGTTGAAAAATATTTTTATGTACAGCATGAGTCATTTGAATAAACGAAAAAAAATCGGACTGATTATCGAATTATATTTTTCTAAATAATTAAAATCAGCAATTTTCAAGCCAGTCACATTGGAAAGGTCCCTTATGCTGATTCATATCACATTGACTAAGGGTCCGGGGAAACTGTGACTACGGCGTACCTATCGCGGTGAAAAATCTATCTTCTTTCTTCTCTGTCTCTGTCTTCGACGCACTTTCACAGACGGCTCATATTCTCCTAATTCTCGCACACACGTTTTACTCAAGTATCTATACCAAGGTCTCAGAAGCATTGGCCTTCCACTGATTGATTGATGCACCAATGCATCTTTGAATAAATCGCACGGCGTCCGATCACCGCTCCCCGTATCGATCAGGGACAACGCTATAAGCACTCGAAGTGCTTGTAAATTGATAACTAAACACCCGTGACAGCGATTGCTATTAGGAAAAATGTAGCAAGGATTTGAAAAATCAGCCAATCATTTCAACAGTTATCATGACGGATATGTAAGAAAACGTTATTTCAAGAAAAAAACGTATCCTTTCGAGAAAAATATGCTGAAGTAAAATCTGCTCTATTTGAAATTTAATACAAGACATTTGGCACAACATTTCGTAAGATGTTAGTGAATAGAAGTATGCAAGAAAACAAAATAGGCTTTTTCAGATACTGATGGTAGAGTAAATAAGCACAAAAAAATAACATCTTGCTCCATAAAATAACATCTTGCTCCATACACCGGGTGTCCAATAATTGAATGCGTTTCCTGAAATAGGGTGTTGGAGAGAAATTCTGAGTCGATTGATATGACCATGTATGAGTCTCAGATCAACCCCGCAATTATTATTAATTTTTAAAGGCGGGCCAATCAGGTGCGCCCGATGAGCCGGTGTGCGTCGGTAAGCGATACGCCCGTGCAGTGGTGCCTGGCGGGAGCACCGCACCTATACCGGGGTAGGCAACAATTATTAGCTGTGAAAAGATTTTCTAGCTTATCAAGCTCAAAAGAAACTTTTTCTCTTACAAACGTTGCATAGTTCGATGGGGTCAGCGAGTGGTGGTTAAAAGGTTCATCCAGGTGGGACCGTTTCGGAAATGTCCCGGCGGCCTCTATTTAAAAAAATGGGACGACTATTTTTTTTCAAGCATTGTATCAA
>OX632368.1:6671363-6761164 GCA_951751655.1 Ophion costatus
AGAGTGAGAGTGAGAGTGAGAGTGAGAGTGAGAGTGAGAGTGAGAGTGAGAGTGAGAGTGAGAGTGAGAGTGAGAGTGAGAGTGAGAGTGAGAGTGAGAGTGAGAGTGAGAGTGAGAGTGAGAGTGAGAGTGAGAGTGAGAGTGAGAGTGAGAGTGAGAGTGAGAGTGAGAGTGAGAGTGAGAGTGAGAGTGAGAGTGAGAGTGAGAGTGAGAGTGAGAGTGAGAGTGAGAGTGAGAGTGAGAGTGAGAGTGAGAGTGAGAGTGAGAGTGAGAGTGAGAGTGAGAGTGAGAGTGAGAGTGAGAGTGAGAGTGAGAGTGAGAGTGAGAGTGAGAGTGAGAGTGAGAGTGAGAGTGAGAGTGAGAGTGAGAGTGAGAGTGAGAGTGAGAGTGAGAGTGAGAGTGAGAGTGAGAGTGAGAGTGAGAGTGAGAGTGAGAGTGAGAGTGAGAGTGAGAGTGAGAGTGAGAGTGAGAGTGAGAGTGAGAGTGAGAGTGAGAGTGAGAGTGAGAGTGAGAGTGAGAGTGAGAGTGAGAGTGAGAGTGAGAGTGAGAGTGAGAGTGAGAGTGAGAGTGAGAGTGAGAGTGAGAGTGAGAGTGAGAGTGAGAGTGAGAGTGAGAGTGAGAGTGAGAGTGAGAGTGAGAGAGAGAGAGAGAGAGAGAGAGAGAGAGAGAGAGAGAGAGAGAGAGAGAGAGAGAGAGAGAGAGAGATAGAGAGAGTGAGAGTGAGAGTGAGAGAGAGAGAGAGAGAGAGAGAGACTCTTCTGTCTGTCTGTCTGTCTGTCTGTTTTCACCCTTGCTCTCTTCCACGAAAGACTCCCCTCGACATCCAAGCACCCTTGAGAGCTCTACCGGGATTTTCTCCTGCTGCGGACTTTTTTTATATCTCCTCTCCTAACTCCTCTCCGTGTTTCCTTGTCTCGAACGGTCCAGGCGCTTTTCACCGTCTACAACGGTCTCCGTCCTTTCCATCCATCCCTTTGAAAAAAACCCAGGTCTCAACTTCAACGTCGATTAAACTTGTTCAATAGGATATCGCGGTCGTTCGTTAATTGGGTCACGATCCTGCTGCCCTCAAAGACGACTATGCATCTATACTTATATTACATACATCCAGATACACACACACACACACATACGCGCGCACACGCACACACGCACACACACAAGAGCACGAAGAATCGGCGACTATGAGTACTTTGCGGGTACGCCCGCTCGCACCATGATAAATGGAAGAATAAAATCAGTCTATCCATCGGTCGAGGAGACGGGCGAAACGAGAAGAAAAAAAACAAAATGAATTGTCTCGCTGACGAGGGGACAGTCCGGGAGGTGTGTCGAGTTACGGGCTCCCACTTCGCGTGCTTATAGTGGGGGTAGGTACCAACCAAACACCAAACTGTAGGTGCCAACTCGGCTTCGTTTTCGAGAAATCGCCGGTCACAGTTGGGAGCCCGCTTACGTACCGTAGACTTTGTACATGAACACGAGGCGGAATATTTTAAAAAATTACTAAGGAATATAGGAATTAAAAATCGGTTTTATTAATTAAAAATTTCTTCCAGCAATGTTTTTTTAATATTCACGAGTACACTCTGACGGATGATAATCATTATAAAAACCATCACAACATTTATATTTTTTTACATTTTTTACATATTTTCATATTTTTTAAATTTGTTGCAATTTTGTAATCATAAGTTATACATGTCAACAATAATTTGAAAAAAATAGCATAGACGGGACGCAAACGAGAGCCGTCCGGACGGGAGTCTTACTCGTTATCTGCTGGGCTGCTCGCCTCGCTGTGTTCATGCACAAACATTACGGTACGTAAGCGGGCTCCCAACTTTAACCGGCGATTTCTCGAATATGAAGCCGAGTCGTCACCTACAATTTTGGGGTTTGGTTGGTACCTACCTACACTATAAGCACGTGAAGTGGGAGCGTGTAAATCGATGCATCTCCCTGACCGTCCCCTCGTGAGTTGTACTAATTGTAAGCTATCCTGTACTTCTCTCGTCTCTCCACAATCGTGTCACTTTTTTATTTTTTATCTTCTTTTCTGACCGGGAAGGCGGAAAGGAAGGGGCTGTGCCGTGAACAAACGAAGATTAATTAAAGGTTTCATTTGTCCGTGGGTGTTGCGCTCCGGTGGAAAACGACAAACTCGCCGAGTTAAGCCCTCAACGTCATAGACTAGAAGACTCGTATCCCCATCCATGAGGTATTACTAGTACCCTGGGGAAAGGGTAAATGAATAAATGAATAGAAATATTCATCATTGTGCTTTGAAAATACAATTTGCGGAGCCCCCAGCCTGCCTCGTGTGTGTGTGTGTGTGCGCGCGCGCGTGCGTGTGCGTGCGCGTGTGCAACACGGCATCGTGGCGAGAGTGGCGGCAGTACGAGGCAACACCACGCGAGAGCCCATTAATCATCGTCAGGGTGGAACATGCATGATCTCTTTTTTAATTTTATATATATCTATATGTCACCATGTACATATAAACAATTGTATTGGGATGTTGAATAAGTTCTCGCTGTTTTGTTTTGTGCAAATCAATGCTGTATTAAAAAAAAATCATTCTTAATGCCTTCAAATGTTTCGAAACTCTTGTGTGATCAACTCATAATACTTCTGCAAGTTCAGCTAGCGCCTGAAATGAGTTTTTATGAAAGAAATCCTCCAGTTCAACACATTAAAATAATTATTTTTGAAGCGTCAAATCGATCTCTGCTCGTTGCTTCTGACAGAGCATGGTCGCCGTAAGTCTCACCGAGAATTTTGTGTGCTTCAGCTGCAACTTTTTTTTTGAATAAAGTAATGCAGTAAAATACCCTGCAAATATTATTATGATTCGAAATTCGACATGTTTAACACTATGAAAAAAAGTTGTTTACATTTCGGCGAAGTGACAAACATCGAATTTCAGGCTTGTTTATGGTACTTTTTTATAGATGCATTATCATGTGAAACTAGATGCACGCCGTTCTGGTAACGCCATCTGTTGGAAAAGAGCAAGAACTTATTCAACGTCCTAATACATCTCTGTGTACACAGGCACACAAGCATACACACATACCCACACACATTTATGCCTAGGTGTATTCGTATGTATCTGGAGGTAAAAATCGACCCTCTGGTGAGAACGGAAACGGTCTGTCTAGTGTGAAGGTACTACTGCTTGGCCGTGGGGGATATATTCAACATGTACGTTTAGTATCGAAAGCACACGACGAGAGAGAGAGAGAGAGAGAGAGAGACTTTTTTGTAACTTGTTTATGATCTTTTCGTTCCTCCTCCATTTGTGGTGCCGCTTACCCACAGGTTACTATTTGATTCAAGCAGCACATAAAACGATGTACCGATAGAAGAGTTGTATTGTGGTATCGAGAAAATACAGACTGCAAGAAAAATAGCGGACATCAATAACAAGAGCAGTATTCATCCCTTCAAGCCTTTCGAAGCGTAATGCGTCATATATGAACCAGACGAACCAGAAAAATATCTTGTGTGAATATGTAAAATACAAGATAAATAATAGTAACAACTTTCCGGACAAATATCTAAAATGAGGATACCCGGATTAAGGATAAGTTACCGTTCACAACGATCAAAAATTCGATTTTTAAAAACATAGTTTGCACTATTAAAGTGCTTATAACACGTGGGCTTGGTTGTTTGGATTGTCATAAACGAACATTAAATACGATTTTTTGTGAAGTTAAACTTTGAATGCGCTTTTGTGGAACCATTATTTTTCAGCGCGCGGAGCGCTCTACAGCGTCAACGGATGAACCGATTTACATGAAACTGCGCAATTGAAAGGAATTTCAATTTGCGGGGCCATCAGGAAGCGACTTCTGTCGAAAATTTATTTATCAATACTTTTTCGTCTGCTGAGGCAAAAAGTTGTGCAACTGCCGGGCAAAAAGATTGGTCTTTTTTCAAACGGCTGCTATTTTGTTATCCGGGGGTTTTTTTTTATAAAACAAGAAACGACACGGCCCCCAAATTTAGAGCCGCCATTTGGGATTTAAAAAAAAAATTGGACTTTACTCTCCATCGATAGAAGAATAAAATACGTTGAAACCCATTTTTAAAAGTATTAAAGTATTAAATTAAAAAGTATTAAAGTATTAAAAGTATTAAAAGTATATGAAAATAAAAATCCCGCAGTTCCTGCATTTTTCATGCTTCTCGACGATAATCTCCCGTTAACGCGAAAGCAAATAGACAGCGAAAATAAGGGAGAAAAATACTTGCATCATCAATTATAATTGTTACTGTTATTATAAAAGAAAACCAAGTTCAAGTTAATACTGGAGGCGCAAGAATTTTCATGTGATGCTAAGAAATATCCAAGTCTTTATATATACCCGTTACAACATTAAGACGCAAAAAAGGAATAAAAAGAGGCAAAAGTGGGAAGGAATCGACCTAGTAGAAAGGGCTGCCAACGATGTCTGCCAAACAAAACGAGTAGTCGAGAAAGTAACCGCGTAAGAACGCAACTATGCCTCGCCTCTGGCATACAGACACACAATCCATTTGCTTGATATGGTGTTCATATATTCTTTTCTCTTCGTTTCTTTATCTTGTGGGGTTTCATGTTTTCCTCGAAATACGTATCCGTCGCTGACCACGAACGAGAGAGCTAAACATAACCAACCATTTTTTTTCGAATCGCAATCTACAGAACAATAATATCAACGCTGCGGCTAGCCGTCCGATAATCAAGCGAATAACCGTATGTTATTCGTCTGGTGGCGGCTCAGTTTACGCGTTTCGCGCTGTACAGCGCCCCAAACAAACAATCCCAAATACACAAACCCAAACAAATCAACCCAAAATCAAAACCAAACCCAAACAAAACCCAAAATAACAAACGCAAACAAACCTAAACCCAAACAAACCCAAAAACAAACCTAAACCCAAACGCAAACAAACCAGCCCAATCCCAAACAAACCCGAACAACACAACCCCAAAAAAAAACCCAAACAAAACCAACCAAACAACCGAAACTAAACAAACAACTCAAACCAAATAAACCCAAACACAACCAGCCAACCCAAACCAAACAAACCCAATTAAAATTATAAAGATTTTATTCGAATGATTAACGTCTCAATTATTTTTTTGGATAGTGTGCTTAACAATTTAACACATTCTATCCAGACAATTATATATATGTTATTCGTCCGGAATCTAGCTTACAGGAATCACAATGTACATATTATTGTACATACATTATTGTGCCTACTGCGCTTATTCATTAACATACGCTTATTCGTCCGATAACCGGACGGGGAGACATTCCGTAATATTAATTATTTTTGTTATTAACTACATAATACATAGTTGTACATTCCAATAAGAAACGCGAGGCTTCGACGAAATTGCTTGCCGTATTTGTCGATATTTTGACGCGCCTGATCGGGGTCGGACAATCACTGTCCACTTACGTTTATCGCGAGATATCGCTGGGAAGTAGTATTGGTCGGACTTTTGTCAGACGTAAAGCGACGCGTGCGCGCATTCGCACTCGTGAGTGAAATCGTGTTTTAACATCATTATCCACTTTACCACTTTCTTACTCTCGATTCCCTTCGATATTACCCTCATTTGTATATACATATACAGTACCGGACAAAAAAAAGGACGGACCCAATGTTTATATATTCTAATCAGTGACAACAAAGCGAATTTCTTCCAACGAAGCTTAGGAAGGCAAACGGAATGTAAACATATAGATTTGACGATTTTTCGGCCAGTTATCGATTCTCTGTGTCGAGTACGGTAGCAACAAATCCGCGATGCCGAAAATTGCAATTCAAGTGCGAGAACTGGTAATAAAAGACCAATAAAAAGGTATTTCTAAAAGAGAAATTGATCGAAAACATGATATAAGTGAAGGTGCAGTGAGAAAACATACGAGAAGTTCAAGGAATTAGGTATAGTCGGTGATAAAAATGGACGAGGTAGAAAAAGAAAAACAACTGCATTAGACGATCGCAAAATTATCAGGGAGGTAAAGAAAAATTCGACGATTATTAGCCGTGTAGTTCTCGAAAATATAGGCCTGAACATTTCCAATCGAGCAGTCCGTAGGAGACTTTGAGGAGCAAGCTTAAAAAATAGTTTTGTACAACGTCGCCCTCTGATTCGCAAAGCAAATAAAATCAAGCGCCTCGAGTTTGCAAGAAAATACGTGAATAAGCCGATTTCGTTTTGGAAAAAAGTTGTTTGGAGTGTCGAGACCAAGTGACGACTTATTGGGGCATAAACGGCGATCGCGCGTTTGGATTAGGCCGGGAGAACAGCTTCTTGAAAAAAAATATTCAAAAGACTGTCAAACACGGAGGGGGAAGTGTTTTAGTGTGGGGGTGTTTGCGTGGTCAGGAGTGGGAAATTTGGTTCCAATCAACGGTATTATGACTGACGATGTTTACATCGATATCATAAACGAAAATCTGGAGGACTCACTCCTAAAGAGCGGTGTGCAGGATGAATTAATCTTTCAACAAGACAACGATCCTAAACATACGGCTCGAAAATGATCGGCCGTTTTCCATTCTTCGCAGATCAAACTTTTCGATTAACCAGCACAATCGCCAGATTTAAATCCTATTGAAAATCTGTGGTCTATTTTGGACCAAAATGTTAATAAGGGCGACGTAATAAACAAAGAAAAGCTTTTTGATACTCTGCGGGAGACCTGGGACAATATCGACGAACAGCAAATTCACAATCTTGTAGAAAGTATGCATCGGCGTTTACAGGCTGTTATTGAAGCAAAAGCTGGTCACACAAAATGTTAGATGCGCGATGTGATATTTTCTTTTTTTCGTTGGGTGCGTACTTTTTTTGTCCAGCCTAAAATTGGCACCCCACGCGTTGAAATTGTTTTCGTTTAGCTTCCCAATATTTTTTATGATGTTTCAGTGAAAACGTGCGTACTTTTTTTTGTCCGGTACTGTATGTGTGCACGCAAATAAAAACGCTCGTGACCCGTTTTTGTTTCTTTCTGAAAACGAAAAAGTAAATTCACCACCGTGACATTTACTGCCATTGCAACGGTTGAAATAATGGGGTCGAGAGGGGAGAAACATTGGAATACACGTGTTGGTAATCGAAGGAAAATGAAAGTGAAGCACAGGTACGAGTGGACGTTCCGTTCACTATATCGTGAACGTCTACATTACCGAAATAGCACAAAATAAAAAACCATGCCCTTCGGAAATATGCAGAAAACACGGAAGTTCACGTGGCGCTGTAATACTTTTCCGCTTGTAGCGGAAAACGATCTTCCGGTCCTTAAACTCGGTTATATACCTCACTTTTACGTGCTGCCTTCTGTGGGTAAAAATTTTAGCTCTTTCTCCCGTCAAAACTTCCTCAGTAGTCAGTACTCGAGGCGAACCAGTATTCTTTGTCGCCGTTTATTTATTTTTTTAACCTCCGGCTTGTTTTTAGTTCCCTTATTTTTTGCCTTAACGGGAGGTTACCGTCGAGAGGCATGAAAAATGCATGAACTTCGGGAATTTATAAAAAATATTAAATACTCGTGCATACTTTTAAAAATGTGTTTCAACGTACTTATTCTTCTATCGATGAACAGTAAATGCCATTATTCAAATAAATTCAAAATAATGGTTTCACCCTTCTCAAAAAAAGCCATGCACTGCGTGTTTTGGTCTGCGCGGGCGCTCCACAGGTTTGCCAGTTCATTCGAAACAAACGAATTAAACAATATTAAACCAGGCTAAATGTTTAGCCTGATCGTCTGTTGTTTTCTAAAAAAACCCCTAGACAACGACATGGCAGCCGCTTGAAAAAACCCAACTTTTTGCCCGTTTTTCTTTTACTTGAACGGACGAAAAAAATATTGCTAAATTAATTTTCAACAAAATTTGCTTCCTGATGGACCCACAAATTGAATTGCCTTTCAATTGCACAGCGATTCGGGTGAATCGGTTCATCCGTTAATGCTGTAGAGCACCCCGCGCGCCGAAAAGTGCTGTTTTCAGAAAAAACGCATTCAAAGTTCACCGTAGTAAACAATCGTCTCTAATGTTTGTTTTTGAGACCCCAAACAAGCAAACAAACCCACGTGTTCTAAACACTTTAAGGATGCAAACTACGCAAAAAAAAGATCGAATTTGTCATCACCAGGAACGGTAACCTGTCCTTATGTCCTTTTCTCGCTCAGTTCGGTCTCGCTCTAATTGTAAGTACTGTACGTAGGTGTGTCTGCTCGCAGTGTACATGTGCAGTGCCAGAAACGATATAACGAGTGGCACAATGAGGCTTTCCGCAAACTTTAAAATCAGTTCTCATGTTCTCTGCGTGCTATCCCTTACAGCGGTACTGCCTACGCCTCCTTTTTCCACGGCTCAACTATTCTCTCTCACCCTGTCATTTTCTTCCTCGTTCTTTTCCCTCGATTTCTCGCTTTTCCCTCTGTTCAGTTTTGTTCGTTCGAGTAGCTTGCGCCCCCCCTCCTGCGACTGCCGCGCTACGCGAGTTTTTCGCCTGCATACGTCTTTAATCATAATTAACAATCCTTTTTTACGTCTTTCTCCCGAGTAGGCTTTTTCCGGTTCTTTGTATTTCTTTACCCGGCCCCTTCGCTTTTCAGCCACCTTTATTTGTGAAAATTGTGGAATATGTTTCCCTACCGACGAATAGTTTTTGCCATCCTTCTCTTTCCTTACTCCCGGTGCGTACATATGTGTCACAATGCTTATTATTGCTGTTCACAAAGAACAATAATCCTCGAAAGTTTCACCCGAAGAGCGAACTCTTCTCGTTATCAAGTTTTTCTTTCGTAGGCGAGACGTTGAGGGACGAGCGTAGATATTTTTTTACATTGATCGGAAGCACTAGTGCACCCGTTTACGCGTATTATCTCAATTTAAACGTGTATGAGGTTCACACGGAAGCCGGTGCCTTATAGAATGCGACTCTAGTTTTTTTCGCGTTTTTTCCGCGCCCTTGCCTTTGCTTTTTCGCCTCGATCCACGTTGGCGAGAATATTCGGGCCGCGCTGCTCGCCACCCTCCCGAGTACTCGTCAGCGAGTAGGCTTCGAGTTGAACGCCGACGACAAGAACGTGGGTAAAGTCTCCGTGGTGTAGGTGTATAAAGCACCGCAATGCAGGCAAGGGCGTTGTCAGGGAGACCCTCCTGATGTGACGACCCTTCCCCATAACATTCTAGTCTCGAGGCTCTCTGCGTTCTATCCTCGTCGTTTACAAACGCTTCAAACCTTACATATATATGTGTGTGGGTATGTGTGCGCGCGTGCGTGCAAGCGCACGCGTATGTGTGAGTAAGCCTTTCTGTGTGTGCTATACGTATTTCTACACGTGGGTGAATACGTACGTGTTCCTGGGCCGTGCACAACCCTCCGAGGATTCGGGCAATATTGGGCTTCGTATATAACGGGAGAATATTGCTTTTTTCCATGATTCCGTATTTTATGTGGCCAGGTACACTCTACGATTTGCCTTACGTGAACAATTCAATAATCAAAGACCGCAACTTTTGTCTGAATTTCAGGTGGACCTTAAGCCTCTGAGAGAGCCAGCGATCGCTGTTCCGTCGCCGAAACTTGTGGAGAAAAGAAAAGCGGAGGAAGCGGACGCCAGCAAAGATCTCAAGAAGGTATGGCGGTACATTTATTTTTTTTATCTACCCCCCTTAAACATTACTTTTTTTCTAAATGAGCGCTTGCTTTTTCTTCACTTTTTGAACGCCATTCTCTTGTCCACCGTTATCCATAGTTTGGTGCACGTTCCGAATGAGATGATCGAACTGTCGGACATTGAGGCTGTCTTTGTAATCTTTTTACCGTCATTGATCCATCTGTTTGTGTATACACAGCGCGCATATCCTAGGTAGCAACGGCCGTCTGTGTAGCTCTAGGTGACAATGCGCTTACGTTCTCCTCCGCGTATCTTGGATTTTTCGTATGGACTCGTAAACTCCTCCTTCGTCGCATCGTTTATTCTCGGTTTCGTACCTTACGTTATGATATTGCCAATAATCTTCATAAAAATAAAAATAATAAGCAGTTATTTTTTTAAATCACACGTGTCATGTGCATAGGCGTAGCCACGATAGGACAGGATGGGGCACTTGCCCCCCTCTCGGCTTATGTAGTCAAGCGAAAAATATACGAAAATAAAATGACCTCATTTTAATATTGCCATATCAAAATTAGTACAAAATTACAGCATACGTAAATACAGAATAGTATCGAAACTGCGTACTACGCAAATACTTGTTCTTAGCCGTACCTATGTATCTGAATACATTTTAATCTTGTGAAATTAAATAAATAAGTACCCAAAAATTATTTCAAACACTACAACCAAACCCTATATTCGGCAAAACTTTGACGCGAATATTCACATTTTACTGACTGTACCCACAGATTTGTTATCTTATTTTTCGCATTGCCTAAGTGAAACTTTTAACGGTCAATGTAGTGAGTTCAGAGCTGCTATGACAACTTAGAGGCTGCAGGAGACCGAAGAGGCCGCAAAAATTTTATAGGTACGGCATACGGTTTCGACATGATTGAAGTCGATTATAGTTTTTACAGAAATTATTTAATAACTACCTCATATCGACTTACCTTGCTTTTGCCCGCCGCCCCCCCCCCCCCCCCCTCCAAGCAAGCCCTGCCTTCGCCTCTGGCTGGTATGAGTAGGATTCACTCTCACGGTAATATATTTAAATAATAAATATATAATAAAATAATAAAATATTATATAATAAAAAATATATATAATAAAAGGTAAATAATAAAAATATTTACTTGTATTAGTATCATAAAGTAAGTCCAAACAACGAATGTGCGGAGGCGATTTTTATTATTCCTCAAATTATCCCCGTAATTCAACTGAGAATAACAACTACAAGATGTTTCATCCTTTCATTACAGCCGATACAATTATTAATTAAAGAAATAGTAAATCTATTGGCTTGAAATATTATTATTATAAAGTACATGTGACCACCAGTGGAGGACAGCGTTGGCCTGGGCCAACAAAACGATCGGTGACCGCGAACCGACGTATGCACTGATTTCCGAGCAGGAAACAATTTTACTGAATCTTTGATCGTAACACAACTAAAATAAAGAAAAAAATGTAGATGCCAGGGACACCAGGGCATCGGGGAAAAGTGGCCGTAGGCAACACATGGGGTGGGTTTTGTCACCAGGAAATTGTGAGTTGACACGTGTGGGATAAAAGTTTTAAAAACCGTAAAATCCTGCGAGGACAAGGCAAAGCAAATTGGAAATTAATAATAATAAGATAAAGTAAATGTACGCGAAGCCATACGCCGTCAATGCGATTTTTATTACAGCTTAAGTTCTATATGTAACGTAAAATGTCAATCATAAAAATAATATTAATAATAACATGGCTTCTATTATCATCAATAGTGTACGAACAGCATTTTTATTGCGTCAGCAATGGGTATATTATCTTTCAAAAACACCATCGTTATTATTTGTATTATTATTATTTTCATCATCAACATCATCATCATCATCATTATTATTATTATTATTGTTGTTGTTGTTGTTGTTGTTGTTGTTGTTGTTATTGTTATTATTATTAAACAGTATATGTATTCGAAACATCGATCCTGCGGGATGTCGAGGGTCGAACGAGAGCGAGAGCGAATGTTATATAAGTCCCGCGAGAGGGTGATAGTATGGGCGGGTTAAAATCTGACTGAATGGCAAAGGATGTCTATGCCCGTCGCTCCCTCGTCTCTCTCCCTCCGGCGCTCCTGATGAGCCACGAAACGAGAAAAGAGGGAAAGGAAACCCACATGCCGAGGAGGTCAGGGTAGTCAGAGGGTGAAGGGAAAGCGGGCGGAGGGATGAGATGAGACGAGCAGAGAAACACGAGGGCGAGGAATATTCGGTCGATACAGCCGACAGTCCAGACCTCCGGCAGGAATACATCTTCTCACGTGTAATCAAGATATTGCCAGTCAAAAGAGAGCTGTCGAAGATCATACCAAGTGACAAAAAAAAACAATGTTCAAATTGAACGATTTTTCGGTATTGCAGTAGTTCATATTTTTTTTATTGCGCGTAGAAATTTGTCACGCGTACCTTTCTTTACAAGTATTACTGCTCGTGACCGCCATATACCAGATGAGGCTACAGCCATTGGCAGTAGAAATACTTTCTAACCTATCAGCAGTGCAGCCAGATCGCGCGCGAAAGTTACCCTCTCTCTAGTCCCTTGCGCGCCCATCACACAATCATGGTAGCGCGTGTCCGTGAGCCAGCGACGCTCGGACATCTTCGGAAAGAGCCGAGTGCCGTCGAAGTTTCCCGACCGCGCCTTCAGCAGCTACACCAATACATGGACGCTGAGCACGTTCATGTGCGGCCAAGCCAAAACGAAGGCTTCGAGGAAAAAAGCAATCTGAGCACGACCCGCGCGTGACGTCACGCGACGGCACGCGCGAGGCTTTTAGATGATTTCAATGCTTATTTAGCTCTTGATGCTCTGCGCTATTAATGTATACAAAAAAAATGTATCGCGCACTCTAAACGCTTATTTTTTTAGTTTATACGTTAATTTAAATATAATAATAAATCTAAATTACAACTTATTTATCTTCTAAAAAATTGTTTACGCTTCACTCACACCCGTCCTTATGCCAAATAAATTATAATTCAGAAAAGTAAGTGAAAATATATTTATATTCGTATTATTATATTAATTCTCATACTTTCATCAAGCGATGAAGTATTATCTCCAAAAACAAGTCAATCATCCATCCGGCCGCCAATCGTAAGTGCCAGAAAGTGCATCTTTAACACAAGCGATAGGATGGTCCCGATGGTAGCGTTGCTGGCTTCGGTCCGTAGGGGCGCAGGATCGTTCCTCACGCTCAGCGCTTTTTTTTAAATCACGGTTATTATTAATTTTTATTTGATTAGTTATTTTCATTAGTTATCATATTTATTTTAATTAGTTATCTTTTAGTACCGAAAAATTTATCGCGCACTCTGACCGCTTATTTTATTAGCTTTTACGTTAATTTAAATATAATAAATCTAAAATACAACTTATTTATCTTCTAGCAAAATGTTTGCGCTTTACTCACCCCCGACCCTATGCCAAATAAATTGTAATTCATAAAAGTAAGCGGAAATATATTTATCTTCGTATTATTATATTCATTCTCATATACTTTCATCAAGCAATAAAGTATTATCCCCAAAAACAACCATCCATCCGACCGCGAATCGTAAGTACCAGAAAGTGAACATACATTGACACAAAAAATTAAAGGAGCAAGAAAAGTTGAAGTTCGTCAAAAGTGGTCGTACAAAAAAAAAGGATTTTAAAGCTTCAAGTTTCTAGTTTTAGATCCGACAATGATTTTTTTTTTGAGAATCACTGATTGCGCGGTCGGAAGAAATATCACGGCAAAAAAAATTTTGCAAATTTTTACGTTTTTCAAAGTTCTGCACGTGTTTTGGAGATTTTTTTCTGACTTGACCAATATCAAGGTCATTGAGCCCATTCAATTCACTTCAATTTGCTTTTTTTTCTCCGTACGACCATTTTTCGCTGAGATATCTCAGGAACTAATGGCCGTACGGGAATTCGATCGGTAGTGTTGGAAACGTGAATACTCTACAAGCTCCGATTATTATTGTAGTGAAACTTTTATTTTTTATTTTTGCCATTAGTTTTAGAAAAGTACAAAAAAACGATGTCTTCTCGGTTTTTATGAAATCCACCGCTACTTTGTAAATATTGCGATAAGGACTAATGTTTACGGACGGTCATTCAGCTCAATATGTCCCCAAGAGCCATGCAAAATTCCAAGTTGATCCGATTATCGGTCTTCCTTGCCCGAGTATCCAAAATTTGAAAAAAAATTAAAGGAGCAAGTTTCCTCCTTTTCAGACATCATTTCATGATTATTAAGAGGAAAAAAAACTTTTCATTACTTTTCGTACAATTGGGTATTGAGTACGCATTGAATGTTGGAAAAAAACCGTGAAAATCATATTGACTAATAATTTTCGAAAAAAAAATTTTTTCATAAAAAAAATATTGAAAATTTTTTATAAAAAATATAAATATAAAATATTTTATAAAATATTTTATAAATATAATATTTATAAAAATATTATATTTTACATTTATATTTTTTTATTTATTTATTTTATTATTTATTTTATTATATTTATATTTTATATTTATAAAATATTTTATAAATATAAAATATAAATATTTTATAAAAAAATATGAAATAAAATATTTTATTATTATAAAAAATATAAATAATAAAAATTTATAAAAATTTTTTATAAAAAAATCAGTCGATTTTTTTTTTTTAAATGTTGATATTTTTTTTTAATCAACATTCTACCGCCATCATTAGAATTACCCAAAGCATACCACGGGGAGGTACGCTTTGGGTAATTCTACGTATACTTTGGGTAATTCTAATGCTGGCGGTATAATGTTGAATCGAAAAAAAATGTCAACATTAAAAAAATAAAAAAAATCGAAATAGATTTTTTTATAAACAAAAAAATTTCAACATTTTTGTTATTAAAAAAAAAAATCGAAAATTTTTAGACAATATGATTTTCAGGGTTCTTTTCCAACATTTAATGCGTACTCAATACCCAATTGTACGAAAAGTAGTGAAAAGTTGTTTTTCCTCTTAATAATCATGAAATGATGTCTGAGAAGGAGGAAACTTGTTCCCTTAATTTTTTTTCATATTTGGTCAATCGGGCAAGAAAGACCGATGAACGGATCAATTTGGAATTTTGCATATCTCTTGGGGACATATTGAGCCGAATGACCGTCCATAAACAATAGTGTTTATCGCAATATTTGCAAAGTAGCGGTGGCTTTTATAAAAAAACAAGAGAACATCGATTTTTTGTACTTTTTTGAAACTGATGGCAAAAATAATTTTTTTTAAACCTACAATAATAATCAGAGCTTGTAGAGTATGTATTCACGTTTCCAAAATTGCCGGTCGAATTTCCGTACGACCATTAGTTCCCGAGATATCGATGACTGAAGACAAAAGGACGTTTTTTCATTCAGAGGCCGACGGGGAGGCCGATATCTCAGCGAAAAATGGTCGTAAGGAGATAAAAAAAGAAGCAAATTGAAGTGAATTGAATGGGCTCAATGACCTTGATATTGGTCAAGTCCGAAAAAAATCTCCAAAACACGTGCAGAACTTTGAAAAACGTAAAAAATTGCAAAATTTTTCTGCCGTGATATTTCTTCCTACCGCGCAATCAGTGATTCTCAAAAAAAAATCATTGTCGGAACTAAAACTAGAAACTTGAAGCTTTAACATCGTTTTTTTTTTGTACGACCACTTTTGACGAAGTTCAACTTTCTTGCTCCTTTAATTTTTTGTGTCAATATATGTTCACTTTCTGGTACTTACGATTCGCGGTCGGATGGATGGTTGTTTTTGGGGATAATACTTTTTTGCTTGATGAAAGTATATGAGAATGAATATATTAATACGAAGATAAATATATTTCCGCTTACTTTTATGAATTACAATTTATTTGGCATAGGGTCGGGTGTGAGTAAAGCGCAAACATTTTGCTAGAAGATAAATAAGATGTATTTTAGATTTATTATATTTAAATTAACATAAAAACTAATAAAATAAGCGGTCAGAGTGCTCGATAAATTTTTCGGTACTAAAAGATAACTAATTAAAATAAATATGATAACTAATAAAAATAACTAATCAAATAAAAATTAATAGTAACCATGATTAAAAAAAAAAGCGCTGAGCGTGAGGAACGATCCTGCGCCCCTACGGACCGAAGCCAGGAACGCTACCAACGGGACCATCTTATCACTTGTGTTAAAGATGCACTTTCTGGCAGTTACGATTGGCGGCCGGATTGATGATTGACTTGTTTTTGGAGATAATACTTTATCGCTTGATGAAAGTATGAGAATTAATATAATAATACGAATATAAATATTTTTCACTTACTTTTCTGAATTATAATTTATTTGGCATAAGGACGGGTGTGAGTAAAGCGTAAACAATTTTGTAGAAGATAAATATGTTGTAATTTAGATTTATTATTATATTTAAATTAACGTATAAACTAAAAAAATAAGCGTTTAGAGTGCGCGATACATTTTTTTGTATGCATTAATAACGCAGAGAATCAAGAGCTAAATAAGCATTGAAATCATCTAAAAGCCTCGCGCGTGCCGTTGCGTGACGTCACGCGCGGGCCGTGCTCAGATTGCTTTTTCCCTCGAAGCCTTCGTTCGGCTTGGCCGCACATGAACGTGCTCAGCGTGTCTATGTGTTGGTGTAGCTGCCGAAGGCGCGGTCGGGACAGTTCTACGGCACTCGGCTCTTTCCGAAGATGCCCGAGCGGCGCTCGCTCACGGACACGCGCTACTATGATTGTGTGATGGGCGCGCGAGGGACTAGAGAGAGGGTAACTTTCGCGCGCGATCTGGCTGCACTGGCGCAAGGGCCTAGAGCGAGGGTAACTTTCGCGCGCGATCTGGCTGCACTGCCTATCAGACCTAGAAGAAAACATTTCTTATAAAAGTTGCATAGTTGAAAGGCGGTCATCGAGTGGTGGCTACGAGGTTGATCCAGCTGGAGATGCGTCGGAGATTTCAAGTTCACCTTCATTTTTTTATAATGGGACCGCTGTTTTTTTCTCAGAGTTTGTTTGAGGATCCAAAAATAAGTTCACCCACCACATTCCAAGATGATTGGACAAGTTTTTGTATAAAAAATTGATTAAGGACGAAATTTCGACGTATGACGATCTGGATAACGCTCAGCTTACGTGATTGCCGCTTGCGTTGAATTTTTGTGACCTGTATGTATGAACTTGCATCTGTGATTATCTGTGTGTATCTGTGTCACAGATGCACAGATAAATACAGATATCACAGTATGTATCTGTGATTGTATGGACTTGCTCTTGATAAGGAAACATATTGCGGTAAATTTAATTCTGTACTGACAGAAGGAAATTCTGTCGTAGTACTATTCACCGGAGACAACAAACATTATTATGGAAATCACAAACTTCGCACTGCTTTCCAAAACAAGCTGATAAGATTCTTAGTTGCGAAAAATGTAAACAAAACAGTATGACACCTTGATTTCACTGGGAGTAGTGACCATCATTTTAAGCACCTTTTATAGGAGTAAACGTTGGCACCATTTTTTAAAGCGATTCTAAACAACATACATTGGTATTTCTTTTTTATCGATTTATTATACTAACATAAGTCTCGATCGATCATCTTGAAATTTGATGTGTGAACTTATTTCCACTTCCTTGATCGAAATCTTAACAAAGGATAGTGGTCCCATTTAAAAACATTAAGGACCTCGAAACCTTCGAAACGCCTCCATCTGGATGAACCTCGTAGGCATCACTCGAAGACCCCCTCAAACAGCACAACTTTAGTAACATTTTTTGCTAAGTCTGATAGCTCAGAAAAACGGCTAATGCTAATAGTTGTTGCTTCACCCGGTGTACAGGCGGTCCTGACGAAATCTATCGCAGACAAATATGTCAGTAAGACATTCAAAACCGAAAAATCGCCGAGCCCGTCAAGAACACTGGAGAATATCACCAAAGATCACTCAACGTCGAACTCCTTCGCGCCGGACGAACACTGCCCGTGGAAATCAAGTTCCTTGACCCGCTCTCTCCCTCCAATTAAACGGATTGTGACTAATTGCCTTGCAGTTGATCGTTTGTAACAAGGCGGTGGACAAATGTACAAGTTGGAAAAAAAATGTTATAGTGTTCATTATAACATAAAATTCAAAAGATTTCGTAATTAAGGTCAATAATATAGGTGCATAAACAAATTGAGCAAAACTTCGCCGAATCCGGCTTCGGCGTGATTTCAGTCGAATGGATGGAGATTTCAAAAGATCCCAGGTTTATCTATTCTCCTTATTGGATTCCATCAGTTGTTTATACTGAAAAAATAAAGTATAAAGATCCTCAAAGAGGGAAATTTTTATATTTATTCGCGTCCTTGTTATAGAAGATTAAAGTCAAACAAATATTTTTTAAATGCAAACTTTTCTAGTCCTCTTAATCAATGGCGAAGGTTACGAGAATCCTGGAGCACATGGAGGATGCAAAGTCTGATATTCGAAAAACTGGGGACTGCTGCAAAAATCTTTACAAAATGGGGGTGAACGAGCCTATTATGCATTTAATCTCTTAAGAAAACCTTCGATGTACATCCTTAATGCCTTCTAATTATTTCGAAAATCGCAAAACTCGAGAAATTAACCCGCTGTTTCTTCTTCCGAAGAACTTTTGGTCCTCAAAAGCCTTGACTACACTACCAAATATTTATTTATTTAAATAGAATCGATTTAAATCAAACATGTTTTTTGTTTGTCTCACGGCCTACTACGATCTTATTTGTTTCAAAAATATTTGTTTGTTTGTTTCAGCTATTCTTTTCCATATCAAATATATTTAAATTTAATAAATAATGATTCGAAACAAATAAATCTTTATTTGCTTACAATATACACTATGAATCCAAGTACACTATATGCATAAAATATTTCATAAATCGAAAAGGAAATGAAACACTTAATTAAGAGTCTTACCACAAAGATTTTGTATTGTAATTCGTCATTCCCTGGCCTTCTGAAATGAGTTTTTTCGAAGAAAATATTTTGCTTATATGGAATCGAACCTCAAACCTACCGACTCATAACTACGCACGCTGACCCTATGCTAACGAGTGCTTGTAACATCTTCGCAGTCGCAGATATGGTATAAGCGACCAAATGAATTCCTATAATTATTTGTTGTAGCCATGGAGACTAGTGTCCAGGAGCCCGAACGCTGTACTGCGTACGTGGGCTATGAAAGCAGCGAAAATGTTTACTGAAATATCCGCTAGCGCTGCTGTACTCAAGATAGGATGACAGAGACGGAATGAGAAAAGAGAGAGAAGAGAATATTCAAAGCGGAGTTATACGTAAAACAGATGATAAAAACAGTAAATTAGTTCGTTAGTCGATTAATTCTGTCATCGTGCATTTGTTAATTAGATAACCTTTTTGAGCAAAATTCAAAGCCAAGTCAACCTAGACCCTAGAAAGATTTATTAATAAATTATTTTTATACAATGCGCGATCAAATTCAAACGAATTAAAAAAACGACAATAAAATGTGCGCATATTTATTATTTAATGCACAATATGAATGTTTTTTTCGTACAGGTAATGGGGCAATCACTCACTGCACTCCACAGCACTGATGTTTATCGCAATAAAAAAATCCTTGTAAATCTTGTTGATGCGTTCAAAGACGAAAAGCCAAGAACCAAGAATGACGTAATAAATGCAAACCAGGATAACCAGGAATCCTCCAGTTTGTATGTACGCTCACTTCATAGCGTCACCGATGCCATACTTCATATCCTACCCTCCCTGCACTAGCGCTTGCTGTGGCTGAATTTAGAATCACAACTTTTCGTCACTTTCAGGGTCAACGTTTATAATGCTTTTCCTATATGCGTTCGGCCTCTTTTACTCTAGTCTCCATGATTGTAGCATACAAACTATATCGATTAGTTAACATCATTGTGATAATTATAAAATGTTATCGAATAACATGCTATAGATTTTTCAAACATAACATGTGTGTGTGTGTGTGTGTGTGTGTGTGTGTGTGTGTGTGTGTGTGTGTGTGTGTGTGTGTGTGTGTGGGTGTGGGTGTGGGTGTGGGTGTGTGTGTGTGTGTGTGTGTGTGTGTGTGTGTGTGTGTGTGTGCGTGCGTGCGTGCGTGCGTGCGTGCGTGCGTGCGTGCGTGCGTGCGTGCGTGCGTGCGTGCGTGCGTGCGTGCGTGCGTGCGTGCGTGCGTGCGTGCGTGCGTGCGTGCGTGCGTGCGTGCGTGCGTGCGTGCGTGCGTGCGTGCGTGCGTGCGTGCGTGCGTGTGTGTGTGTGTGTGTGTGTGTGTGTGTGTGTGTGTGTGTGTGTTATGTTTGAATAACTTATATGTATGTATAATTTCTCTCTCTCTGTCTCTCTCTCTCTCTCTCTCTCTCTCTCTCTCTCTCTCTCTCTCTCTCTCTCTCTCCCCACCCTCTCTCTCTCTCTCCACCCTCTCTACCCCCGCACCCGTTTGATATGAGTGTTGCAATAAAAACAAACCATTAGTTCAATCAAATCGAAAAAATGGTTGACTACGAAAATTCCATTTGATTAAAATGTAAAAAATCAAATAGATTCATTTAACAAATTCAACTAGATTGTTTCTTGAACAGATGAAACCGAATCACAGATTTATGAGGATTAAATAAAGTATTTAGTTTTTGGACGATATTATATAGATTTTGATTCGAATAAATATATTTGAAATAAATAATTCCAATAATAGAATGCAATAGGAAACATTTGATTGCACAAAAAATCTAGTTTATTCAAATAAAAAAAATCAAATAACCGTGGTTATTTAATATCAATAAAAAATGTCCGTCAGTGTACTGGTCGCACACATAGCACACGAGCCCAAATGAATTTCTATAATTATTTGTTGTATCACATTGTCACGTCCTGAGGGGACGTGGGCATATATATATGTGTGGTATCCCTCTTACTTGCCTACGCCTAGCGCAATAGCACGGGATGAGGGTTAAAAAGGGGACATGCTGGTGGAAAGGGTAATTTTAAGGAATTTCGTGGATGATCCAATCGTTGAAAATAATGGTTGTGACACTTGTGTTCGATTGACTCGTAATTTATTAGAATCAGCCGTATGGGTTGATCCTATTATTTTAAAGATACAAATTGAAGACAAAAGGGTGAAAATGTGATCGCTTACATTGATGCGTCTCGGTGTTGACCCAGTCGCTTGGGTGTCGGGTACGGTCGTAAAAGTAAGGGCCCCTCGTCGGTGGCCCGAAACGCTCGCAGATGGTGTGAGTGTGTGTGACGGATACAGCAAATGTTCGGCGACACAGATTCTAGTATTCGTAGATTTCGCGGCTTGAGAATGGAGAATACAATGAAATATCGCGCGTAGTACAAATGTTAAGATTCTTAAGATTATCGCGTAACTGTTACATAACTTTCAAAGTACAAGGTTTGTATACACTCGGGTTGCAAGATAACGTACGCTCTACAAGAAAGGAAATGAATATTCAACGCGATGGATATCGGTCAAGGAACTCTAGGTATGAGCTCGCTGGATTCTGACCAGAGACTCGGATTGAGACTCGATAAAAAAGAACCTTGTGTGATCGTGGTTGCCGGAAGACTGTCTTCTACCACCATCCCCTGGACCTTCTTGCTCCAGATTCCGTTTTTGGTAGAGTATGGAAAAAGGGGGACTTTCGTTTTTTAATGTTCCTTTCCTCAATCGGGGACGTGTTGTGGGAGTCTGTTCCTTGCGTCTCGTGGATCAGGCGCGCGTAATATTAATCGTCCATTAGCCAACCAGGGCGAGGGACATAGAAGTCTTTCCTCTGCCAGTTTTCCGTGAGAAAGCACGCGGGGTTGAATTTGTTTATATGAAGTCTGGGCCTTGGCGCCAAGTCACCACGCGATAACGTAGCGACTAGCCGCGTCGCGGGCTTTGCACGTGCATTCGAATTTCGTCGCGCTCTCGATTTTATGGCCGACTCGAGTGGAGTTTTCCGGAGCCCTCGGTTTGTCTTTGGTTCTCATACGGGTCAAAATCGAAACGACGTTAGGGTCTATCTTCAAGCCATCTAGCTCGCAGTCATTTTTTTTTTTGTTTTACGTCTTTTCGGAGAAATCGGCCCTAGGACCGTGTAGTTTCAAATTTGTATGACCAAGATCTTTGGCTGGGTTATGCGATACATTCTTCGTGCATGGTCGCAGTGTGTTGGCCTGTCTTGGAATCTTGAACTCTCCGTTTCAATAATTTTTTGTATAAGGGGAAAGTTCAGCGAGTACATCGTAGGATGTGACAACATGAAGTATATCAAATAGTTTTTTTATTGGTAACAGGGTCTTCCCCGTTTTGATGAGCCCCAATCCGCCTCAACCTCGTTCTACCTTCCATTCCACATCCTCCCGCAACCTCCAATTCCACAACTCCGCTTTACCTCCTTCCATACCCGCCGCGCGGCCGCAGCCGACTTCCCCCCCTGTATCGTATACACTATGACATCTGCCATGGGCATAGGGAAACTGCGGAAAAACTATACCGATATAGCCGGTCCCAAGTTCGCCACCCAGTTACGGAACTAGTCGTCTTTCGCCGATAAATGTCGAAGAGAACATTTCGCGACGAAAGTGACGCGACTGGGATTCGAACCTGCGAACTCCCGATCCGCTGGCCAGCACGCTCATCACTAGACCAACGCACCGGGTTATATCAATTAGTTAATCACCATTGTGATATTGGGAGAGTTTTATCGAAAAGCATGCTATAGATTTTTCATACATAACCTATATATATATAAACATCCGGGTGTGCTGGTCTAGTGGTTGGTGTGCTGGTCTAGTGGTTAGCGTGCTTACCTCTCAACCAGTACATCGGGAGGTCGCGGGTTCGAATCGCCGTCTCAGAGTCTCGGAGAAAAATAAATAAGGGCGTGACGTAGCTCCAGTTCTACACGGATGTCACGCACACGGACCGGTACGTGTGTGTGTCATGTGTGTATGACTGTAGCCTTTGATTTGGTTCTCGACAAAACGCGACTAGCTCCGAAACTGGGAAGCGAACCTAGGACCGGCTGTATTGGTAAAGGTTTTCCGCAGTTTCCCTTCATCCATGGCAGAAATGTCATGGTAAATTCGATACAGAGGAGAAAGGATATATATATATATATTCCTCTCCTTTCTTCCCCACTAACCCCACTCCCCTTCGATGTGTGTTGCAATAAAGAGAGACCATTAGTCCAATTAAATAGAAAAATGGTTGACTGCGGAAAAATCTATTTAATCTAAATTTGTTCAAATCAATGGGATCCATTTAGTGGATTCAACTAAATTGTTTTTTGGACAGATGAAACCGAATCACAGATTTATTAGGATTAAATAAAATATTTAGTTATTAGGCGATATTAAAGAGATTTTGATTTGAATGAATAAATATATTAAAAAGAAATAATTACAGTAATGGAATGCATAGGAAAAATTTGATTTCACGAAAAATGTAGTTAAGTTAATTTAAAAAAATCAAATAGACGCGGTTAGTTAATATTAATATAATTTTTCCGTCAGTGTAGAGCCCTCTGGACTAGTCTGCGTGGGGCCTAGTCAAGAGCGTTCTTATTAAGAGATCACTCTCATCGAATCTTTTTCATATCTCCGTGAATTCGTTTTGAACTATTGCATATTAGAGATTTCCATTTTATGAAATGCTCAAAATTTTCTCCCGTGGTCAACATTTGTTTTGAAATTAATCGTCGATTTATGTGTGTGGTGAGGATAAAGGTGCCCCTTATTTTTCGAAGTCAATATTTTTCACGCATATGTCCTAACTTTATTTATTGTACACTAAAATGTTCCCGAAAATCATTTTTTGGCGCATTCTAGGTACCCGAGTCGACTTTTACCAAAACATGCTCACACAAATTACTCAGAAGTAGGGAAGGCCGAGGAGGGTTGTAACAATTTGTTACGATATCTAGATCTCAGCCAGCAATAATCCACCTCTATGAACCCTATAACTCTGGTTAGCCAATTATATAGACAATGTAAACCAAACAATAAAATAAAAAAAGTAATTAGGGTCCATTCGAAAATCGACAAGAACTGCTTGTCCGATGCGCTTGTGCGCTTTTCGAACAGGAGCTATAGATGGGGAGCTGCTGCCCTTCGCTTCTCGCAATCCCATTTCCGAGTTAGTTCTCAAAACCGTGTTCGACACAAAAATCCATCAAGTCTTTAATAGCCCAGATATTCCACTATGTAAAAAAAAATCAAAGGTAATTGATAAAACATTGACATCACGAAATTTATTTGTGTACGGATTTTGTGGAACAACATTTTGATCCGACAGAAATAAACAACCCGATACAATTTTATGTAACCGAATTGAAGAAGACAATCGTCAGACAATCGTCCTACTCCTGTTTCTTTCTGAGCGCTCTGAAGCTGATCCGTACCTCTTTTGCAGCTTTGGGCAGCGCTTGCTAGGAAAGCTTGATGGGGCTGTGTGTCAACCTCCAGGAACAGATTATAGCTGTTTGGGGTACTTAGAAATTTTGACCGCCCATAATATATTAATATATAATTTTTAAGATGCTTAAGCACTTTTTACGCCAACAAAAATTTTATTCGACTGTTCCAAAATGCTAAAGGAACCTAACCCTTAAAGGGGTATGCATAACTTTGGAATTGCAAAAAACCGATTTTTGATTTATTTTATTTTCTTATTGCGTAGAGTCTTAACTTGTGTTTAATTGCTTTCAATTTAAGTATTTATAACGAAAAAAAACTATTCCAGAACAAAATAAATGTCCTATTCGTATTGCCCGTAACCGAAACTCTAAAGAACCACCGCCGATATTAAGCAGAGTAAAACATTTTTACGAAAATTATATACGGAAAAAGTGGATTGAGTACTATTTCTTCTCTTGCGTTTATCTCGAACGGATACTTTCTACTGATTCGGCGTACGTCATATCTCAAAATCTAATCGTCCGATTTACTTCAAATTTGGTCTGAACACATGTTATAACACATTCAATCGACAGACCGAATGATTTTTCCATATGTTCCTCCATTTGTTAATAACAAACGTTTAAAGCCGTTATTTTTAGTCGAAAATCGACATTTTTTTCAAAACAGTGCATTTTATGCAAATTTCGAAAAAGTATCTGGTGGATTTGGAGCTTTACGATTGTACTATAAGTATATTTTTCCATTTTTTACTTTAGATGAATCTAGTTACCGTTATCATGTACGCGACCGAGCGGTGCGGAGGCTACAATCCTGACATTAAATGACAATGGTTACGTTGTTTATGTATATTTTGCAATAAAAGAAAACGGTGACATATGAAGATCTGTGTGCGAACGATCGACCTTAGCATCCCAATACTGAGACGAAATAAAGTATTGAAAATCGATCTGTTTTTTTAACTTTAAGGTTATGCATACCCCTTGACTACGAGAAAAAAGGATTAGAATAACAAGATCGAGTACGAAGCATAGTACGAAGGCCCCGACGTTTATCACAATAAAGGTGCTAGGAAGATGGAAGTAAACTATGTCACTGAAATGTTTGAAATGTCTGAAGCGAAACCCAATATGACGGATAGGTACAATATCGATGATGGTGATAGAAGATATTTAGAGCAATTCGCCGCCACCCTGATGCATTCGAATATATGTGACATGAAATATGGCCAACTTATTACCATTAAATTTCCACCAACGACAATACCCAGCATTTCTAATGTCAGCCAGGACTAGAACTGTGGTCTCACAATCAGTGCTGTAAAGCTGAAGCTTCGGGAACGTTGAAAGATTATGAGTATTCAGCGAGCCTTGATGGTGGTGCTCAAATAGTTCTTAAGCCTAGATCTGAGAGTTTACCGATAGATTATCTATTGGAAAGATGTCTCGATTCCAACACACTAAATAGTAACGAAAATGTTCACGTTCGGCAGCTAGTGCCAAAATACATGTTTTTCGATAACAATTTTCGACGTCGCTATCTACATATACGGCATTCAACGAGAGAATGACACAGCGCCGCGCAGCTTTGAGCTGCCTGTGGGTCGGGTCGAGGCAGTGGGGCTTGCTAGAACCCGCACCATTAGTGCAGAGCCTGTTTGGCAAGGTGAAAAGGGTAAAGAGGACGGCGTATTAGACAGGACTGACCGTACCAGACGCATGTAGGTTCGGACACGTGTCATTCTCTTGTTGAACGCAGTATAGGCGTGTGTACGGTCAACGAGCAATGAAAGCTCCTTTTCAACATTTTAGAAGTAATGGATAAAAACCCCCTTTTTCAACTCGCGTAGGTTGTTGGATATACGGTATACCATTGGTGGTAGCCAATAAGTCATCTGTAATAAATTTGTATATAGTAAAAATGTCACATTTTGATAATTAGAAAAAACTGTAATAGACTCGTAGATTTTAAAGCGTCAACTTTATATGCTCGCCATTTGATAAATAAACAATATTCGTTACTACGTTTGATAAGTGTATTCACACAAATTACGAAACTGTGCATTTTTTTAAATTTCAAATGATCCGGTAACCTTGGTCAACCTATGCTAGCTGACAAAGATGCGACAGATGCGCCATCTTCGCGAATAAAGAAAAAATCGGTAAACTAAAAACCAATATGTCTAGTACTTTAGAGTAACAATAAACAAGGATTAAAATATTATTTTACGCCATTATTTTCACCGCAAAATGAATTTCTATAAAAATGTCCTCTTTTTCCCTCGAAGCATCGGAATGATCCCTTAATGACTTAAACCTAGTTGAAATTTTTAATAATATAGATTTTTAGTTTTCGGCGGTTTCTCAAAATATAACATTTCTAAAATATTCTCGGAAAATTTCAAGTTAATCCGTTAAAAATTGAAAGAGTTATAGGCATTTATAGGTAGTTTCCGCTAATCAGTTACCGTGAATTGCCGAACTTTAAACACATTGTTCTCAAAATTACTTTTTCAAAATCGGCGTTCAAGATATCTCCAAATTTCACAAGCTTCTGTTACATATCAAAAAGCAGTGCTTGAATAAAGGATTTTTTCCTCGGTGCATATTTTTATCTTACACTGATAGAAAAATCTATTGATATTAACTAGATGCGTCCATTTCATTTTTAAAATTTAAATTGACTAGATTTTTCGTGAAGTCAAATTCTTCTATTGCATTCCATTATTCCAATAATTTATTTTAAATATATATTTAATTATTCAAATCAAGATTTATTAAATATCCGCAAATAACGAAATATTTTATTTATGCCTAATAAATATTTTATTCGGTTTCATCGGAATAAACTCTATAATTGTCACAATGATATTGACTTATTGATATGGTTTATGTAATGCGACAAAAAATTATATAAATAAATAAATTCTTTTGGTCATTGATGCCATATCTGCCACTAACATGTGACAAACACTTTGTAGCATAGAGGCCGCGTGCATAGGTATGGATAGACAGGTTGTAGTTTCGCTTCCATATGTAGGGAAAATATTTTCTTCCATTAAACCATTTCAGAAGGCCAGGGAATGATGAATTATGATAAAAAATCATTGTGGTAGAACTCTACATTGAGTATTTTATTTTATTTTAGATTTATGAAACATTTTATGGATATAGTACATTTGGATTTGCAGTGTATATTGTAAGCAAATGAAGATTTATTCGAATCGAATCTTCATTTATTTAATTTCAATACATTAAAACATTTTTAAATAGCTGAAACAAATAAAAATATATATTTGAAACAAATTGGATTATAGTGGGATGTGAAACAAGGAAAAAACCTATTTGATTTAAATACATCTTATTTAACTTAAATATTTTTCTTTTGGCAGGGTATCAACGAAAATACAGCTTTTCGTTCACCGAAAATAATACTTTCAATTTAGACTGCGGCCAATATTTCAAAAATCAATATTTTATTAGAGCCTCCGTCTAAGCACTAGATAATTTCATGCAAAAACTAATTGTGTTTGATTTGTTTCCGAGCAGCAATGGTTACCGCGAGGGACGTTTTTCAAACAGGGTTCTGCACAAACCTTTATATCTATCGCATTTATAAAAAACATTCAATGCAAAAATTGTAAAAGATCCTTAAAACCATACTCTTTGATGTAAATAAAACAACACAGTTCTAGACCTGCACGCGTTTTACCAGAAAAAATTCACGGCATTTTCTCTTTTTTCCGACCACGCGCTAAGTGTAACCCGTTAAATATAGACACCTCGTTTTGGCTTGCCTCCGTGCCGCCATCGAAGCAGCGTTGGTGGCCATAAAGCGCGGTGATAGAGGCGCAGGTTAGTTATAATGAGCACATACGTTTGACAGAAACCCCCATAATGTACACATACAAAAGGACTTTAATACAGAACTTTATTTTTGACCGAATTCCCCGCATCGGGACCCTAGTGACGCACCCTGTACGTATATGCAATATGTCGCGCGTATATAAATCGTATATTCGAATGGACGAGCTCGACACAAGTAATTGTAAATTCGTGTAGCCCCAAATTTCACTTATGTGAAGTTGGCAACCGACTTTACAGAATGTAATTTTTTTTGCATTCGTTTGTACTCGTTTTTTACTCGATTGTACCACCATAAATTTCGTTCGTACCTTAAAGGGGACAAAAGTACGAGGGTATGGAAAAATGGACCGCAACCCATTAAGAGCTAAAACAGTTTAATAAGCGAGAATCGTTTGTACCGTTGAATTTTTTTTTTTCAAAAAAATTGTGGATTTTTTCTTTTTTTGTATAATTGGGCGTAATTGACGGTAAGAAGTTCAATGTAGATTGCACCTTTAAGAAGACGACGATAGAGGATGGGAATGGGACAAAACATCGGCCACAAACAGGTACAAACAATATACTCGTACATAGGACGAGAACAATCGTTGACTCGACGGTACAAATAATCACTCATTGTCAGTGGTACACACAATATACTCATCGATACGAACGCGTACAAACGATTGCACGGTGGTACAAACGATATACTCGTCGATACGAACGGGTAAAAACGATTACTCGATGGTACGAACGATATACTGGTCAGTACGAACCCGTAGAAACGATTACTCGATGGTACGGACCATATGCTGGTCAGTACGAACGGGTACAAACGATTACTCGATGGTACGAACGACATACTGGTCAGTACGAACGGGTACCAACGATTAATCGCCTGTTCAAACAAACTACTGATTGATATGAATTGGTACAAACGATTGCTCGGTGGGAAAAATGATTTACTTGTCGATACGAACGGGTAGAACCGATTACTCGGCGGTAGAAATATTTAGTCCGTGGTATGAACCGATACAAACGATTCAACGCCAGTACAAACGATTTAACCATTGGTACGAATGGGTATAAACGATTGAATTGTCACTACGAACCGGTACAAACGATTGCTCGGTGGTACAAACGATATACTCGTCGATATGAAGTGGTACGAACGATTGGTCGCCAGTCCAAACGATTTACTCGTCGGTACGAATGGGTCCAAACGATTGCTCAGTGTCACGAATGGGTACAAACGATTGCATGTTGGTACTAACGATATAATTGTCAGTACGAACGGGTAAAAACGATTAAACGCCGATAGAGACGAGATACTCGTTAGTGCGAAAGGGAAAAACGATTGATCGTCGGTACAAATGATTTACTCGTTGGTAGAACGGGTACAGACGATCGGTCGATGGTGCGAAACATATACTGGTCTGAACGAACGGGTACAAATGAGTAATCGCCGGTTCAAACGATTTACTCATTGGTACGAACGGGTACAAATGATTGCTCGGTGGTACAAACAATTTAATTTTTGCTATGAACGGGTACGAAGGGGTTAATTGTCGCTACGAACGGGTACAAACGATTTAACCTCCAGACGGCCGGCATTTATGAATGTGCCCAAGTCATACCTTGAGGCGATACCGATCGGCATCATCCCGGCCGCCTAGAGGTTAATGGTCGCTACGAACGGGTACAAACGATGCAACGTCGGTACAGACTATATACTCGCTAGTGCGAATGGGTAAAAATGATTAATCGCCGGTACAAACGATTTACTCATTGGTGCGACCGGGTACAAACGATAGTTCGGTGGTACGAAGGGTACAAATGATTGCTCCCCCGAGTTGAAAACGTAACTCATCACCGCCTAGCCACAAGCTAGTAAATATATGTTTCGAATCGCCATTAGCTAGCCGGTTTAGCTATTGACCACCCAGCCTTGTAACGCTTTGGTCCTCTAGTGACTGAATACAAAAAATTATATGCTGTCTAGATAGAAAGAAATATCTCACGGCTGCATAATATTTCTGACCTAGCCATGACCTAATTTTCTTCAGCTAGAGAGTGGGAATAAAGAATTAGGTGACGACTAGAGACAACAATTGAATTTTTGTATTAAGTCACTATCACGCTGAAAGCGTTAAGAAAGCTGTGCCATAGCTAGATAAAACGGTTAGTCAGTGGTGATTAAGAATATTTATTTCCGGGTGGACGGTGATGAGTTTTGCTTTTCGTTCGAAAAAATATAAAATTGTATCCTAGTTACTACCCAGCTGAAATTAGAGAATGGCTATATGATCCACTAGAAAATGGATATAGCTAGATTTTTTTCGTACGTTGTTTACATCACTGCACAGTACTTCAATGAGCTTCGTGATGTACTAATTACAAATACGGTATTTTTGCTGTAAATAAATTAAACATTAATTTTGAATTATATTAATAACGCTTACATGTGAGGTGGTTTCGATCCCGGGACTCTGGATTGATGGATTGCGACGTTGTGCAGTGAACCAATCCTACTTTGTTAATTATGATATTTCGCATCGGGTACATATGTGGCAATGCACAAAGTGGGGTTATTAAGCAGCAGGCGTAGTGACAATGTATGCAATTAAGACTATCGATTTAACACGATATAATTTCTTTCTTATTGAAAGCGATATGCGTGTGGAGTTACATAACCTCAAATTGAATTTGTGTACTTATTTTGGCTCGTGGCAAATTGATAGTTTTGGCATTATATAAGCTATAATGTTATAACGATGTGAATGTATCGTCAGTAAGGAAGAGAAAAAATGGTAGCGGTCATGAGCGCGTGCTGTTCTCTTTTTTTTTTTATTCTGAACGCTATCTCTATCTCGAGTTGGTTAGGCAGGTACGACGTAGGGGCTGCGTGGAATTTTGATCATAATGCACCGACATCTATAACCACGATCGGCGGGACGGCAACTAGTCGAGGAAAACATTGCCGCCATTACGGAGTCTTGGCTAGTTCATGGCGATGTACCCAATTGAATTTTATTTTCTATTTGTAACGCCATCTGTAACTCGAGTTGGCTAGGCAGGCACGACGTAGACACTGCGTGGCATTTTTCCCCATAAAGCAGCGACATCTATAACTCTAATCGGCGGGACAGCAACTATGCAAGGAATACATAGCCACCATTATGGAGTCTTGTCTAGTTTATAGCGATGTACCCAACTGAATTTTGTTTCCTATTCGTAACGCCATCTGTAACTCGATTTGGCTAGGCAGGCACGACGTAGACACTGCGTGACATTTTTCCCCATAAAGCAGCGACATCTATAACTCTAATCGGCGGGACAGCAACTATGCAAGGAATACATAGCCACCATTATGGAGTCTTGTCTAGTTTATGGCGATGTACCCAACTGAGTCTTGTTTCCTATTCGTAACGCCATCTATAACTCAAGTTGGCGAGGTAGGTATGACGTAGACACTAGACTCGATCATGTCCCAGAAGAGGAAATAGTTACGTAAATCGCGTATCGTTACGCGATCTACACGCACGCGCAATGAAATGGCCAAAAGATCTACAAAAGCGCGTTGTTTTACTTTGATTGTAGGACAAAGTATAACTGCAGGGTCCATAGAACGCGGTTCCCTCGTGTTTCGTTTCGTGGCGAGAGAACTAGAGCATTCTTCCTTTATGGGTCAATAAGTATGCGCGGGCACACACACACACACACGCACACACACACACACACACACACACACACACACACACACACACACACACACACACACACAGGAGATTCTTCGTACAATCGTAAAACCTAATTCCCAAGCTTCTGGAGTCGAGCCACGAGACGGATCTAGTTGATAGCTTGTACACTAAGCGTTAGAATCGGTCATGTAATTCATAATGTAAATGAATTTGTATGCGTGTGTGTGCGCGCGTGTGTGTGTGTGAGGTGTTGGTATGTACCCGAGCAGAAATTGTGCTAGCCAGTCTGAGTTACATGCTAGTAACTGGTTTACCCAAATGATATCGTACGAACTACCTAGTGGCTGCCTCACTGTGAGCTAGTAATATTGTTAACATTTTGTAACCTAGCCCTGGTCTAGCCACTGCCTAAGCGATTGCTTCAGATGTCATTGTATTACCATACACGTGCCACCTATTGACTCGAACGTGATGAATTAGCCAACACGAGTTACGAACGACAAAGTACGGTTATGTGAAATACGTGTAGTACCGTCTAAGGATCAGCTCACGGCAGGTTAGCTAACTTGAGGCACAGATATTATTGAGAATGCAAAAAAAATCCCGTGGCTACCTCACCATGGACTAGCCGACACTACGTAATGGCCGCTATGGGTTCTTTGGCTAGTCACTATCTAGCCGATTGTGGTTGTAGATGATGCTGCGTTATGGTGAAAATTCCACCTAGTGTCTACGTCATACCTGCTTCGCCAACTCGAGTTATAGATGGCGTTACGAATAGGAAACAAAATTCAGTTGGGTACATCGCCATGAACTAGACAAGACTCCGTAATGGCGGCTACGTCTTCCTTGCATAGTCGCTGTCCCGCTGATTAGGGTTATAGATCTCGCTGCTTTATGTGGAAAAATTCCACGCAGTATCTTCGCCGTCCCTGCCTAGCCAACTCGAGTTAGAGATGGCGTTGCGAATAGAAAATAAAACTCAGTTGGGTACATCGCCATGAATGATGAAAGAATGTGTTCCTCAGCTAGATGTCGCTGCATTATGATCAAAATTCCACGCAGCCCCTACATTGTACCTGCTTAGCCAACCCGAGATAGAGGTAGCGTTACGAATTTAAAAAACAAGAGAACAGCACGCGCTCGCGATCGCAACAATTTTTTCACTTCCTTACTGACGATACATTTACATCGTTATAACATTTAGGTTATATAATGCCAAAACTATTGATTTTTCACTAGCCAAAATAAGTACACAAATTCAATTTGAGGTTATGTAACTCCACACGCATACCGCTTTTAATAAGAAAGAAATTATCATGTTAATTCGATAATGTTATTTGCATACATTGTCACTACGCCTACTTCTTAATAACCCAACTTTGTGCATTGCCACATATGTACCCGATGCGAAATATCATAATTAACAAAGTAGGATTGGCTCAGTGGACAACGTCGCAATCCCCCAATCCAGAGTCCCGGGATCGAAACCACCTCACACATAAGCGTTATTAATATAATTCAAAATTAATTCTTTTACTTTATTTACAGAAAAATACCGTATTTGTAATCAATACATCACGAAGCTCATCGAAATACTGTGCGGTGATGTAAACAACGTACGAAAAAAATTCTAGCTACATCTAGCCGTTCTCAAAGTTCAGCTGGGTAGTAGCCAGGATACAATTTTATATTTTTTTGACCGAAAAGCAAAACTCATCACCGTCTAGCCGGAAATAAACATTCTTAATCACCACTGGCCAGCCGTTTTACCTAACTATGGCACAGCTTTTAACGCTTTCAGCGTGATAGTGACTTCATACAGAAATTCAATTGTTGTATCTAGTCGTCACCTAATTCTTTATTCCCAGTTTCTAGCTGACGAAAAGTAGGTCATCGCTAGGTCAGAAATATTATGCAGCCGTGAGATATTTCTTTCTATCTAGTCAGCATATAACTTTTTGTATTCATTCACCAGAGGACCAAAGTGCTACAAGACTGGGTAGTCAATAGACAAAACGGCTAGCTAATGGCAATTCGAAACATAACTAAACTAGCTCGTGGCTAGGCGGTGATGAGTTACGTTTTTCACTCGGGTGTGTGTTCGTGCACAGGAAGGACCCAGTCTTCATCGAGAGACTGGAAATAAACCTCTCCAGACAATGCTTACAGTTGGGTTGCTTAAATATACTTAGGACTTTACTTCTACAGATGTGTACATTTGAGAAAGGAAAATGGACTCTGCAATTGTACAAAATGTGGGTTCATTTATCATGTCTCACAGAGAATGATATAGCGTTGACGTTGCCACGTATCAGTATGAAATAAGCAATCGATGTTACGATCGGAAAGCTAATTTTGTTTTGAATTTGGCGTGTAATGTTCATATGTGTGCATGCGCGTCTATGTGTGTGTGCGGTCATGCGTGCGAGCATGAATTTTGCAATTGACAAAAAAAGATTTCATTTAAGGTATTCGGAAGAAAAACCGGAAGTTAAACTGCCAATTTTATCGATTTTTAATTTTTTCCTCCGAATCTTTAAAATAAATAGAATTTAATCTCGTAAAAAGTATGTTTAGCTTGGTACCCATTAGAATGAAAATTTATGATGATTTTTATAAATACTTTCAATCGATATGGGTTATTGAGCACTCGGTTGATCATTAGCGACTTTACTAGTGAGACCATATATTAAACAGTTGACAGACTCAACAAATGTCAAAACATAGCACATATACGTGTAAGTGGTCATTTCGCGAAAAAAATCTCGCATTCGGCACAAAATATTTGTATACGTATATTTGTGTATGTACTAATCACTCTAAATATATTAAGATCTACAATCAACATATTTTTATTCATTTTTTATCCTTCGTTTTATTGTTACTTGTATTCTATTCTTATTGTCTTTAGCATGTTCTGCAGCGTAGGTACTCGGCGACATTCATATCGCATTCTGCGTGAATCGCCATCTAGGAATTTCCCCTAGCAATCACAGATGACGCTCGGATCACCGTTTAGAGAGAGAGAGACAGATGCCGCATAGCAAAATTTAATAAGTTATCGTGAAAAAAATTACACGGTGGATCAACTACAATTTTTGCAGGTGAATTCCGTAATAATCGAAGATTCGAATAAGAAGTTTTGTTTGTTGGGTCAAACGACTAAATTTTACGTAAAGTTATCATTTCCGGTTAATTTTTTGGAAGTTACGTTTGAGTGCGTGTATTTTATACCAGCTTTCAACGTTCATATCTCGGAAATGGTACGGTGGAGTGGCTTAATTTTCTTCATTTCAACGTCATTAATGACATACTATCTCTTTCTCACAGAAAATAGGAGGTTAAACGTTAGTCAATTTATGAATTATTTCTTCCGAATCACCTTAAGGCGCGATATACATGTAGACGGGAAAAATGAAGCAATTTTGAGGGATTTTTTAAACTAAGACATATTGCTTCTATATTTATCAAATGGTAGGTATACTTTAATAGTATATTTAAGCATACAAAACAATTTTTTTTTAGATGAATTTATCATCAAAATGGTGGAGCTGTGGCAGAGTATTGGAGCGAGGTGGCTGCGGGAGTTGCGAAGCTGCGTGCAGTCTAGCTTCCTGTAGGCTTTGATTTCCAAAAAAGTTTAAACATTTTTTCAGTTAGAATATGTATAGTTTCTATATGACAGTTATTAAAATGAAGGAAGTACAAATTTAAGAAAATCGCACTCACTTACAAAAAAACTAAATTTCACGCAACATTTTTGTAAAATATGGATTAAAAAAGTAGTTTTTGTTTTTCATTATTTTAAGAACAATTATCGCTGAGTAGAAGGTAGCAATATTATCAATATTTCTACCAAGTTTGAACTTAATCGTTTTTGAGTAATCCTACAAGCCAGTTTCGAAAATACGTTTTTGAAAAAACGCGCTTATATAACTATACGCGTAGTATAGTTTGAAGAAACGCGCTTATAGTACATTCTATTTACATAGAATTTGAATTAAATTGCACTAGGTACTTGTGGTAACTAATTACTGAAGTAATCTGTTACGAAGTAATTAAATTGTCAGTTACAGTAGTCATTGTAATTGTCAATTTAATGACTTTTTGCCCATCTCTGTCTGCGTCACTGCGCTCCGAATCCGAGCGTGAGGCACATCGTTGACGGGCTGAAGTTTTTCGAAGTTCCATTTTAAACTTTGAGAAAATATTCTGTATCTATAATTCTATCGTTTAGAGAAAAAAATCGATTTTTTCACCGCTGTAAATGTATACTCTTAAAAACTTTAAAAAAAAAAAACGTCAAGTAATAAAAATCCCTCAAAATCGTTATCGCTTGTTTTGCTATATAAAATATTCTGATTTATCTCAAATATCTTAAGCTACTTTTTATTTAAGTTCAAAAAATGGTTTCATTATACTTCCTTAATGTAAATGTACAAAAAAAGTGAAATCACTTTTATAAAATAGCCATGCAAGTTTACTAGTCATGTTGCACACTAAATTGTTAAAGCTTAGGAAAATTTTTTTTGAAAATATTCAATTTAAAAAAGTAATTTTATTATTATAAGAAAAAATTCATATCACCATTAGATACAAGTACAAAGTAGGTAACACACAAGTACACTGAAAATGCTGTGCAACGACTTGGCGCGCATGGTTAAGAAAAAGCTCGGGAAGATACAGAATATATGTATATATACTGAGACGGAAAAGACAGTCTCATGAACAAAACAAAAGACTATCACCCCAAGGACACTTAGGAGTCAAGCGATCTCGGGAAAAGGAAGGGGAAAAACAGAAGAACAGACAAAAAACCCAGAGGTCAGCCATGTTGGTCTAACCGACCACGCTAATTAAATTAAGGATTGACAATAACAAAGGACGAAGGAAGGGGAAGTCAAGGCAAAGGGGAAAGGTTTACGCAGGAAAGAAAACAAAGAAAAACACAAAAATAAACGAAAGGGAAAATTGAGTAAAAATAACAAAGGGCTAAGGAAGGGGAAGCCAAGGCGACACAACAAAGTCACACAGGAAAGAAAACAAAGAAAAAGACAAAAACAGGCAAAGAGGAACATTTATTTAAAGAAAGAAAAAGTTAACAATAAAGTGGATAATAGCTAATAAGTAAGGGAAGGGGAAAAAGAAGGCGGTAAAATATGGGTATAAAAGAACGATAATTTTGGAGGAAAGGCACTCTTTGAATCCCTCGTGGATCGACAAGTACTGCTGGACCAAGTACAGCCCTTGCGGAGTGGAAAGGTCTGGAACACGGAACGTTGAGAAACAAGAGAAACAAGGAGTCGCGCCAAAAAGGCATTCGAGAGCTCTCTTCATTTTTTGGGAGATAACAAGTACTGCTGGACCAAGTACAGCCCTTGCGGAGTGGAAACGTCTGGAACACGGAACGTTAAGGAACAAAAAACGAAGAAGAATTACAATAAAACTAATTTTGTGAGAAAATATTGGAAAAACAAAGAAAAGTAAAAAAGAGCAATAAGGAAAGTTAACCCCTTAAGGTTAACGACTAATTATCGAAAAGTAAATAGGAAAATTGTCGCAGGAGAAAATAGGATATGAGAAGGTATCATTACGAGCGAGCGTGACGATAGAGATAAGGGAAAAATATTAAATATTGGAAAACACGAGAAATAATATATTAGGAGATAAGAAAGTATACGCTACAGTCATACGAAACAGACACCCACACATATACACACTCACACACACACACCCGCAGAAAAACACCGTAATAATCGAGTAACGCGGATCAGGATCACAGAAATTACAAGGAGGTATCCCGAAATTACGAGAGCCCCGAAATCTGTGCAAAAAAGGGTCATTGGAGTGCTCGCGGCATATCACTCGATTAAACTATCATAGACAGGTAGGTGGCGACATCGCACGCCAAGATCAGGGACCGGGCGACAAATTATCGACGCGCGATAATCGATCGGGAGATAGCGCAGATCACCGCGACTCGAAGGGCAGCGCTAGGGTGGGGGAAGTGGATCTCGACGCGCGACGAGAGAGAGCGCGCGCCTGAGACCCGTCGAGCGCGAGTCCTAGCGCCACGAGTGAGAGAGCGCGGTGACTAGACGCGCTCGAAGGGAAAGTCACAAGGGAAAGTCCCGCGGCGCTATAGGCCAAGCATCGATATCTACCGCGACGCTAGCGAACACCCGTGATAATCGATATCGATCCAGGATAAAAGCTCAAGCCGACCGAATTGTACCGTGCGAGTAATCAGTAATTGACCGACCGAGAAATATATTGCGAAACACACTATAAAACAACACAAACAACACATTACACTCATACATAGCGTTATTTTATTTTATATCGAGCCATAAAAAACTTGAATAAATCATATTTTGTTAAAAATACCCAAAACACCTGAGTTTCTACTAATTTCTTCCCTGTTCGAGTCCCCGAACCTATAAATTTATTTGTAACGAATTAACACCCGTTACATTTTGGCGCCCAACGTGGGGCTCGAACAAAAGAAAGAAAAACTCGTAAAAAGGTGTAAAATAAAATAAAATAAAATAGAATAAAATAAAATAAAATAAAATAAAATAAAATAAAATAAAATAAAGTAAAACAAAATAAAATATAATAAAATGGCACAACAAAACGGTGAAAACTCCCTTCATTGGGAATCAACTACTGCGGATGGATTATTAGAAGAGGCACGTCAAAGGGATCGTCAAAATATTGGGCGATTGTCAGCGATCGGACCCAGACCAACAGAAACACCGAATGAAGAGACATTCGACGTCAGCAGAGAGTCAGGCGGGATCGATGAAAGAGGTGCGGGAGAAAGCGAGATCACGAAAGCTCTCATCAAAGCAATGAATAGTATCCGCAACGAGCAACGAAGGGAACGCATAACGACCAAAGCAGAAATTAAGCAGCAGAACGATAATTGCATCGTGAGGTCGCGCCAGCTGCACGAGGAGGTCAACACGAAAATAACGAGTGAAGTCCACAAAATCGAGGAGCGCACGGAACGCAAAATTGTAATCGCTCAAAAATTAATAGAGCAAAGCCACACTCAGTTGCGAAAAGAAAATAATGACAAAATCGAGGACTTCGACACTCGAATGGAAGCCATCCGGCGAACCATATCTCAGCTCCTCCATTCTTCAAAGGATGTAGGACAGGTAGTCACGGACCACTCGAAGCGCATCACGGAGTGTGAAAGAAATATCCGCGCTCAAAGCTCAAATACAATGAGCAACACCACCTGGGGAGCGGGATTGAACGTGAGCCAGGCATACGCGGCGAAACAAAAACCGCCGACGTATAATGGCGACGGCAGAGAACGACCTATGCGTTTCCTGCAAGATTTCAAGGAATTTTGGCGAATCACCGGAAACTCGGACCTCCATTATTTGGTCAGTCAATCACTAAAAGACACCGCCAAAGATTGGTGGCGAATTGTCGAGGATAGGGTCCAAAACATAAACGACTTCGAGGAAAAATTTCGGGGACGTTACTGGAGCCAAGAAATTCAGGATAAGGTACGCCGAAACCTCGAATTCGGGGCCTTCGAATGGGACGGACACCGGATGACTCGAACCGAATATGCGACCCAGATATTCGGAAATGCCAAGGATTTGAGTGAAGGGCCGGCAGAAGAACAAATCATCAGGAAGCTCGCGAACCATTTCGACGAGGCGATCAGAATGGCAGTCCGCGTCAGCGGAATAAAAACTATCGATTCATTCCTTGAATTGTTAGAAAGCATGGATGGGGCGGGACCACTCAACGCAAAAAGATCCATGCCTCGGCAACAGGAACCCAGTGGTGCACCATGGCAGCAAAATAACCCATGGAAAAACCAGAATTTCAGAACGTTTGGGGGACCACGACCAATGGGATTCAACCAGCCATGGCGGCCGGGGAATCCAGGTTACCAAGGAACACCAGCCCCATTCCAATATCAACAACCGGGTTATCGAGGATTTGGAAATAACAACGCGATGCCAGCGCCATTTCCCAGGCAACAATCAGGGCAGACGGGATACGGGAATAACAGATTTCCTCTTAACCCCACTGCTTCATCATGGACTCCGCATCCTCAAGGAGGTCTAGGTACCAGCAATATCCCAACACAAAACGAAACACCGAGAATCAGCCAACAGAACCAGGGAAACGAGTAAATGTTGCGCCCGTACAGATATCGCAGAATGAAATATCACGAGGCGCAACGGAAGAGGATGAAGAGGTACAAATCGCCATGGAAGAAGCCCTGCAAAGGGTGCATCGAAACAAAAAGAAGAAAGAAAGAAAAAAGAGGAAACTAGAGTCCAAAGATGGTGAGGTTTCTGAGCAACCCACACCTATGGGAATGATCAGGACAATTCGGAACAACCACATCGAAAAAGGGCGTTGGAAAACAGACAACCAGGAGGAAAAACAAACACAAAAAATTAACAAGCCACTGAGAATAGCAACAAATGATACCTACGAACACCCAAAAGAATACCTCATGGAAGAACCCGGACAACGGGGAATAACACGAGGAATTCACCCACGATGCCCGACTTTACAGATCAATCTCGAAGGAATTACGGCAGAAATATTGATTGACAGCGGGAGCGAAATATCGTGTATTTCCGAGGATTTCTACCATCAGCACCAGGAGGACTTAAAAAACTGCCCAGAAGTACCGGTAAGGAGTACCGAAGCCATAGGAGCATTTGGTGGGAAATCAGGTCGCATCAAAACACAGATCATAGCCGAAGCAAAACTTTACGACGCAACAGGAATACTCCAACTGCTGGTAATCCCTAAAATGAGTAGACCGGCTATACTAGGCGTCGACGGGATGCTAGAACTACGAGTGGGGATCGATGCGCACCAGGGAACCCTTAAAGTGAAAGATAAAATCGTCGCGGAATTTGAGGAAGGGAAATGGGTGTGTCAAAGGGAAAACAAACAATTGGCAGAAATTTCCGAGATTGAAAGCGCCATAGATGATGAATTGACCGAAGACGAGGTTGATAAAAAATTAGAGAATTGTCCAAATCTACCGGAGGATACGAGAAACCAATTCAAGGCATTAATTGGCCAGTACAGGCACATTTTTAGTAAAAAACCGGGGCGAATGCACGCATACGTCCACAAGTTGGTCCTAAAAAATCCGGAGCCGTACATTCACCGTTCATATCCCGTACCAATACAGTACCGCGAAAAAGTCCAAGAGGAAATTCAGAGAATGTTGGATCATGGCGTCATCGAACGGGCGAAGAGCCGTTTTATAAATCCACTGGTAACTGTGATAAAAAAGGATGGATCGGTACGATTATGCCTAGACGCCAGACAACTCAACACATTCCTGGTAGAAGATCATGACAATGCCCCGCCGACCGACGAAATATTTCAAAGATGTGGAGGAATAAAAATCATGTCAAGTTTGGACATGACAAGCAGTTTCTGGCAAATTCCACTAGATGAAGAATCAAGACCATATACCGCCTTCCAACACGACGGGAAATGCTACCAATTCACCGTAACACCATTCGGGTTAAAGACAAGCACGGCCAGCCTTATTAGGGGTTTGGACATCGTGCTTCAGGATCTTGGAAACTCGGTCATAAATTTTGTAGATGACCTGCTATGTATCTCAAAAGACGAGACACACCATTTGGCACATCTACATCAATTGTTTGAAAGAATCAGCTACAACAACATGACCTTAAACTTCAAGAAATCAAGATTCTTTCAGCATGAAATATCGTTCCTGGGACACATTTTGACAACCACGGGGATCCGACCACAACCCGAGAAGATCCAAGCAATCAGGGAATACCTGCCACCGAGGAACATAAAACAGTTACGCGGATTTCTGGGACTCGTCAATTTCTACAGCAAGTTTACTGACAAACACGCAAAAGAAACCGTGCCGCTTTTAGAACTACTAAAAAAGGACCGGAAATGGAAATGGGGGATGGAGGAAGAAAGGGCATTTACACGAGTTAAACAACTGTTCATAGAGACTGTAATGCTCAAACATGCTGATCCAAAACAAAAATACACCCTGACAACAGATGCGAGCGATTACGCAGTTGGAGCCGTCCTAAGTCAGGAAGATGCGGAGGGCAACACAGGTGTAATATCTTTCGCGAGCCGCACATTCAAAGGTGCGGAAATAGGATACACAACAACGGAAAAAGAGCTACTGGCAATTGTATGGGCACTTCAAAAATTCAGAAATTACTTGTTAGGCGCCCGGATCAAAATAATAACTGATCACAAGGCATTAACATTCTTAAAAACGGGACGATTCATCGGGGATCGACTGCTGAGATGGGCGTTGTTAATCCAAGACTATGATCTGGAAATCGAGCACTGCCCTGGAAAGAACAACGAGGTTGCAGACGCACTAAGCAGGCCATACGAATTTCAGGGGGACGAGCAAAAGAATACACCCAGAAAGATCATACTCACAGCAATTCTTGCCAGACAACCGTCGGGGGAAATTAAACAAAAATTCAAAAGAATCGGACAGATCCAACAGAGTCAAGAAAATCTCCAAGAAACGTGGAAAAACTGCCAAAACCAAGAGGAAAACAAAAAATACAGAATCAACGAAGGATGCCTACAAAAATATGATAGAACGGGAAGATGGAAGGTCATATTGCCGGAAGAATTGGTATACAACTTCATAAAGGAGTGCCACGAGATTTACGGTCATCAAGGAGCACGAAAGATCTTCCACTTAATCAATGAAGACTTTACTTGCACCCATATGGCGAAAAAAGTCCGACAAACAATAGCAAGGTGCGACGTATGCCAAAGAGTAAAGGTTGCAGTTCAAACGAACTATGCCAACATGCAAACGATAATTCCGGAAGGTCCAAACGACCTCATTTCAATAGACTTTTACGGACCCTTGCCAAAATCAGTAGGGGGAACGCAACACATCCTGGTAGCCATCGACACGTTTACCAAGTTCGTCAAATTATACCCGTTAAAAAAGGCAAATACAGCGGCAACCATAAATAGAATATTCAAGGACTACATCCCAAAATATGGGAAGCCTAAAAGAATTCAATTCGACCATGGCACTCAATTTACTTCGAAAATCTGGTTGGAGCAGCTAAAAAACGAAGGTATACAAGGGGTCTTTTCATCGATACGACATCCACAAGGAAATATAGTCGAGCGGGTAAACAGAGAGCTCGGGCGATTCTTTAGAACCTTCCTCACGGAAAACCACTCAGGATGGTATCGATGGGTACCCATAATACAAGATTGCATTAACGATACGCAGCACGAAACCACCGAATTCACACCGACCGAATTACAATTAAAAAAGAAACCTTATCGTATTTGGAGAGAGTGGGTGCTCGCGATAAAAAAGGGACAAGAAACAACCCTCACCTATGAACAAAAAATCGAATTAGTCCGAGAAAGAATAAAAAGAAAAGGAGCTAAAAGGGCAGAAAAGTTCAATAACGCGCATAAAACGGTCACGTTCGAAATCGGCGAACGCGTTTTAGTGCGAGCACTAAATGTCTCGGATCCGACAAAACAAAGAACCGTGAAATTTATGCCCCTATACGAAGGACCATACACAATAAAAAAATGTGTAGGAATTGCAACATACCTTTTGGAAGATACAAATAACAAAAAAGAACGAGGAAAATTCCACGCAAGCCTTCTGAAGCGGTACCTAGCGGAAGAAAAGAAAACTGAAAAATAAATAAGTTCAAAGGAGGTCGAGAATCTTACGAGGAAATTTTCACGGGACGAGGAGTATAAAAAGAGATGCCGCGCCAGCAAGAAACTAGTCGAAAAAGAAAATGGAGGAAGAGAAAAGAATTACGGAGCATTCCTGGAAAAAGTCACCGGAGAAAAGACAACGGTGGACAAAGTCACAGCGAACGGCAAAAAGAAGAAAACAGGCGGAAATTCCACAAGAAAAGGCAATAGACCAACCAGCAGCCGGATCTAAGAGAAAGATGATCGTCGTGAAGCAAGCGGCAAATTCGAGGAAAGTCCAGCAATACGACGCGCAAAAGGAGAATGAATATGAATTATTTGAAGTCACTGATGAGAATATTAAAGGGTGGTACCCCGGAAAACCGTTTGCATACTGAGGAAGAGGGGATAATTAACGCGTCAAAAATCGAAAGGATCGGCTATCAGTCAACCGTCAACTACATCCCTAAGTGCAAGATGTACCGAAACTTCCCGACCGAGACGCTAAGCGACGAATACGAAGGAGTGACCGTGGCTGGGGTCGTGCATCCAAATGAATTATACATTCACCTAAACAACGGCCGAGACGAGGCGATCATTCGAATGTGGCAGCGGATGCCCCTCAACGAACCGGGAATTCATTCGATATTGGAGGAAGAAATGTACCCGGGACGAGCCATCCTTCTCCTCCGAGAGGGGAAATTGCACCGGGCCACCCTGGAGGAAAAACAACATAACGGCGAATGGATTCTCTGGCTGGGAGATTGGGGAAGGTGGGTGACAGCTCAGCAGGAGGAGTGCTTCACCGCACCAATGGCAGCATTAGCATGCCCATACCAGGCCATCCCAGCGAGCCATGGCGACCTGGTCCCACGAGACGAGATTTGGACGGAAGAGGAATTGTTTTATGCGAGGGCGATAGTAGAAGATACTACATGGACCATGAAGATCTGGGGCAAGACCCCCAACCGGAACATTGTGCTGGTCGACCTTTACCTCGAGAACGAAGGACCAAACAGAGGGAGGCGACTAGTAGAGCTATTCGTAAGCTTCGAGATGGCGGCCCGAGATCCGAGTCCGGGCCCACCAAGACTCGAGGCGAAGGGGAGCCGATACGGAGACGAGGATATACAACGAGAGACTGAGCAACAATGGACAAACAACAACACCAACAACAACAACAACACCAACAACTACAACTACAACAACAACAACAACGACAACAACAACAACGAGACGCCCGACCGGACCACCGACGTGAACAACCATGACACGATAGAAAGGGAGGGAAACGGGAGCGACGAGAACAACAACAGCGACGCAGAGACAATATGGAACGACAACAACTACGACAGCGAGGAGGAGCAGTTTTTGTGGGAGATGGAAATATACGACAACAAAAACGAAACGAGCGACAGCGACGACTATAACAGCCTCGCCTCCCTGTAAACACAAATAAAAGAAAACATAAAAACATAAAATTGTAGTCAATTATTGCGAATTGCGGATTATGGGCAGCGGCCCGAATAAACAAGCGAGCGTTTAACATTAAGAGGAGGGGGAAATAAGGATTGATGGACAGCGGCCCGGTAGAACAAATAACACAAGGGCAAATTCATAGAAGAGGATAGGCGCAGAGTAAGTTTTGTTTTTTTTTTGACTCTTCGTGATTTGGATCGCTGAAGTAGCGACCCAAAACACAAAGAGCCAAGGGGGACAATGAGACGGAAAAGACAGTCTCATGAACAAAACAAAAGACTATCACCCCAAGGACACTTAGGAGTCAAGCGATCTCGGGAAAAGGAAGGGGAAAAACAGAAGAACAGACAAAAAACCCAGAGGTCAGCCATGTTGGTCTAACCGACCACGCTAATTAAATTAAGGATTGACAATAACAAAGGACGAAGGAAGGGGAAGTCAAGGCAAAGGGGAAAGGTTTACGCAGGAAAGAAAACAAAGAAAAACACAAAAATAAACGAAAGGTAAAATTGAGTAAAAATAACAAAGGGCTAAGGAAGGGGAAGCCAAGGCGACACAACAAAGTCACACAGGAAAGAAAACAAAGAAAAAGACAAAAACAGGCAAAGAGGAACATTTATTTAAAGAAAGAAAAAGTTAACAATAAAGTGGATAATAGCTAATAAGTAAGGGAAGGGGAAAAAGAAGGCGGTAAAATATGGGTATAAAAGAACGATAATTTTGGAGGAAAGGCACTCTTTGAATCCCTCGTGGATCGACAAGTACTGCTGGACCAAGTACAGCCCTTGCGGAGTGGAAAGGTCTGGAACACGGAACGTTGAGAAACAAGAGAAACAAGGAGTCGCGCCAAAAAGGCATTCGAGAGCTCTCTTCATTTTTTGGGAGATAACAAGTACTGCTGGACCAAGTACAGCCCTTGCGGAGTGGAAACGTCTGGAACACGGAACGTTAAGGAACAAAAAACGAAGAAGAATTACAATAAAACTAATTTTGTGAGAAAATATTGGAAAAACAAAGAAAAGTAAAAAAGAGCAATAAGGAAAGTTAACCCCTTAAGGTTAACGACTAATTATCGAAAAGTAAATAGGAAAATTGTCGCAGGAGAAAATAGGATATGAGAAGGTATCATTACGAGCGAGCGTGACGATAGAGATAAGGGAAAAATATTAAATATTGGAAAACACGAGAAATAATATATTAGGAGATAAGAAAGTATACGCTACAGTCATACGAAACAGACACCCACACATATACACACTCACACACACACACCCGCAGAAAAACACCGTAATAATCGAGTAACGCGGATCAGGATCACAGAAATTACAAGGAGGTATCCCGAAATTACGAGAGCCCCGAAATCTGTGCAAAAAAGGGTCATTGGAGTGCTCGCGGCATATCACTCGATTAAACTATCATAGACAGGTAGGTGGCGACATCGCACGCCAAGATCAGGGACCGGGCGACAAATTATCGACGCGCGATAATCGATCGGGAGATAGCGCAGATCACCGCGACTCGAAGGGCAGCGCTAGGGTGGGGGAAGTGGATCTCGACGCGTGACGAGAGAGAGCGCGCGCCTGAGACCCGTCGAGCGCGAGTCCTAGCGCCACGAGTGAGAGAGCGCGGTGACTAGACGCGCTCGAAGGGAAAGTCACAAGGGAAAGTCCCGCGGCGCTATAGGCCAAGCATCGATATCTACCGCGACGCTAGCGAACACCCGTGATAATCGATATCGATCCAGGATAAAAGCTCAAGCCGACCGAATTGTACCGTGCGAGTAATCAGTAATTGACCAACCGAGAAATATATTGCGAAACACACTATAAAACAACACAAACAACACATTACACTCATACATAGCGTTATTTCATTTTATATCGAGCCATAAAAAACTTGAATAAATCATATTTTGTTAAAAATACCCAAAACACCTGAGTTTCTACTAATTTCTTCCCTGTTCGAGTCCCCGAACCTATAAATTTATTTGTAACGAATTAACACCCGTTACAATACACTACTCTAAAAAATTAGGGGATATTAAAGATTCCAATTTTTTGGGTGATTTTCAACAAGGGTTAACTCGGAGGAAAATGGTCGTACAGAAAATAAAAAAAAGGAAATTGTAGCTTCAAGGGTCTAGTTTTCAGATCTGGACTGTAAATTCTTGTATCGGGCGGTTTTTAAGTAATCATGCGAAAACCAACGAAATTTTTTTTTTTTAATCTTTGATCGTCTAAAATGGTCTGGGGACTTCAAATTTTATTATTTTATTATGCGACCATAAAATTCTCTTGGACAATTTAATCAGCTTTAATTTAACCTCTTACCGAACTCCGTACGATGATTTGGCGCGGAGTAATCGTCGTTCAAAGCCAAAAAGTCCATTTTAACTTTGACAATCAATTACTTGGAACTAATGATCGTACAGAAAATGTAAGTAAGGTTTTGGAAACTGCAAAACATTCTTTATGACATGCAATCAGTAGCGGTTGATTAAAAAAAATTCCCTGTCATGATGTTGACTGAAAAAAAGTTGAAGATTTGCGAATTTAAGGATATTTGGAAAATTTTGTATAACTTTGGGTATAATGTATGAACGAAGGATATCGTCGGTAATTTTTAACCTCGAAGTGTCCCCAAAAAAACTCTCAAAGTTGCAAAGCGCTGCGATTTTTTTTTCCTTAGTGCCCCGAAGGTATAAATTCATCGTTTCTGTCAATAATCACCGTAACAAGCAATTTTTCGATGTTTATACATTTTTTCAACTTCAAAATGGTTTTTTTAGCAATAATGCGTAATTTTTCTATTCAAAGATATCAATTACCAAGGAAAAATAAAAATTTTCGAGGAAAATTTTTCTTTCAAAATTTTGTTATTTATTTAAAAAAAACAATTTTTTCACTTGACAAAGATACTCCTCTTGTAAGAAAAAAATTTCGTCGATTTTTTTACCAGTCTGACCACCTTTGTTTTCAATGTTAATTTAAAAATTAATTCAAAATGGTGATATACGGTTGAGTGATTCTCTTTACACAACCTACGGTTGACTGATTCTCTTTACACAGATCTCAGACTTTTAATTTTTCTGCAGCTTCAATCGTTGAAATATACTCTTTCCTAAAAAACACAAAAACCAGTTTTTTTCAAAACTAACCTGAAAATTTGAATTTTTTTTTTAATTTGAATTTTTTTGCCATTTGATGCCAAGGCGACACCTAGCTGCCACAGATGTGGCTCGCATCGTTACCCTACTTCAAGAGGGTCGTACTCCGGTCGAAGTTTTGTAAAAAAGAAAGTTTTTCTCAAAAAATTTTTTTTTCTATTTGTTATTGGTAATTGATGTCTTTGAATGGAAAAATTACGCATTATCGCTCAAAAAAAACCATTTCAAAGCTGAAAAAATGAATAAAAATCGAAAAATTGCTTGTTACGGTGATGTCTGACGGAAACGATAAATTTAAACCTTCGCGGCACTAAGAAAAAAAAATCACAGTGCCTTGCAACTTTGAAGTTTTTTTGGGGAAACTTCGAGGTTAAAAAATTACCGACGATATCCTTCGTTCATGCATTATATCCAAAGTTATACCAAATTCTCCAAATATCCTTAAATTCGCAAATTTTCAACTTTTTCCAGTCAATATTATCACTTCGAATTTTTTTTTTTATCAATCGCCACTAATTGCATGTCATAGAGAATATTTGCAGGTTCCAAAACCTTTCTGTCATTTTCTGTACGATCAATATTTCCCGAGTAATTGATTGTCAAAGTTATAATGGACTTTTTTTATTTGATCGACGATTACTCCGCGCTAAATCATCGTATGGAGCGCGTCGATAGGTCAGATTAATGCTGATTAAATTGTCTAAAAGACTTTTATGGTCGCATGATAAAAAAAATGTTTGAAGTTCACAGACCATTTTAAACACGAGCAGAAATTTGGAAAAAATATTTTTCCTTGGTTTTTGGATGATCACTTGAAACCCGCCCACGCAAATAAATTACAGTCCAGATCGGAAAACTAAACACTTGAAGCTATAATTTCCTTTTTTTAAATTTTCTATACGACCATTTTTCTCCGACTTATACCTTGTTAAAAATCATCCAAACATTTGAAATTTTTTTAAAATCCCTCAATTTTTGTGAGTAATTTATGATTTTACATTATAATGTCGCGTCAACTAACAGGGGTATTAGGAACTTTGCAATTTATAATGCCCCATCAGGTACCAGGGCTATTAGCAATCATATCTACTGGAGCTTTATCGGTACGACATTTCTCTTTCCACCAGCAGGAGGATAACACAGTAATGCTAACCTTTAAACCTGCCGATGCTGTGGTTTAGAGATGCATACTTCATCCATTACATCAAAGTCTATAAGACGCAGTATATTTCACGAAATATGCGGTTATTGTGTTAGAGAATAAAAGGTAAATGCTTTTATGTACATTTTTTCGTATTATCCAAATAAATTGACATTTCAAGTGCCGTGTAGTCGAAGTGTACATCACTCACTTGATTCATACTCCATATGAATCTGGTTTTCACTTGCACAATAAATCGTGGCAATTTATGTTTTGTGAACCTGACAGTTGAGATGTTGAGATGACGAAATACTTCACCGAACTTTTTTTTTAGCCATGCACGCCAAGTCGTTGCACAGCATTTCCAGTGTACTTTTGTGCTACATACTTTGTACTTTTATCTTATGGTGATATCAATTTTTTCTTATAATAGCAATATTACTTTTTTTGGTAATTATGCAGTTTGGCGCCTTTTCCGACAAACGACGGGAAATTTTTTTTTCCGCCATGGGGTTGTTTATTCCATCATAACAAATGATATTTCGTCGGGGGAGGCTGACATTTCCCATAAACTCCATAAGTTATGGGGTTTTGAAGTTTGAGATTTTTAATTTTTTTTTTTTTTTGTTGGAATGCGTTTGCGTGTGCATGTGTGTATATGTGTGTTTAGTAAACAGTCGAAATACGTTCAAAATTTTGGTGGTCCTGATAAGGACCGATTTAAATCTTGAAAAATACTGATATAGTTGACAGTCTTGAAAGACTCATATCAGTGTCGAAAGTCACAGCTCCTTTAGGGTTCCGATGATGTTGATGACACACACACACACGCACGCGAACACACACACACACACACACACACACACACACACACACACACACACACACACACACACACACACACACACAAACGCTATTGGTAGAACAATTATGGAAAAGAGACTTTTTTTCTTTTAAAAATCTCTTTCCAGTATCTTGGGGGGGCTCCGCCCCCTCCGCCCCCGCAGGGGCGCTGACCCTTGACCCCGTCGGGGGGGTTTCACCCCCACGTACCCCCCCAGAGGGCGCGTTGGATAGTGGATTTAAGTTGAAAATCGTTCCAGAACCGACACACACTGCCAAAATGCATGAAAATGCTCTATTCCATCATGTGTTTTCTCAAACTTGAAAACCCCATAACTCATGGTAATTATGGAAAATGTCAGCCTCCCCCGACGAAATATCATTAGTTAGGACTAATAGATGCAGTTTGTGGCGAAAAAAAAATTTTCCCGCCGTTTTTCGGAAAAGGCGCCAAACTGCATAATTACCCTTTTTTTAATTAAACATTAAAAAAAATATTATTCCCAAGCTTTAACAATTTAGTGTGGAACATGACTAGTAAACTTGCTTAGCTATTTCATAAAAGTGATTTCACTTTTTTTGTACATTTACATTAAGGGGGTGGGGTAAAGTTAATTCGGCGAAAAAAAGGCATGTTTTTAAGATTTTTTTTGGCGTAACGAATAGTGTTCGTTTATTGAAAAATTTACATATAATAAAGAAACATTTGAACAACATTCTCCTAAATTTGCATTGCAAAATATTCAAAATTGAGCGAGTGAAAATTAAACCCCGGCGGCGCCTAAAAAAAAAGTTGGTTTGCGGTGTGCACCATAACTTGCAACAGAATCACCTGAAACAAAAAAATCAAAATGCATTTGTTAAAGGAGATGTTTCTCGAGGTAATGACGGGAGGATTTTTTTTTTCGATTTTTCGATTTTTCATAGCACTTGGGAGGCAAAAACCCGATTTTCGCTGAAAAAAATCGGCTAATTTGTTGTTGAAAAATTAGTAATTATTAAAAAATCAAAAAAGCTCTCGACAATACCTGGTGAATTATGTGAAGAAGTACTGTGCAAAATTTCAAAGCGATTGGTCCAGTAGATTTTGAGTTATCGTGCACACGGACTTCAATTATGACAAGCCTCAGAAAAACGGTTTGAAAAACGCAGAAGAGTTTGGTCGCTTAGCGCTCATTGCACATAAGTTTGAGAACACTTCTCGATTGCATAAAAATCTGAGAAAATTCATGCATATTAAAGGTACTCAAAAGATTAATTTTGCATAATAATAATTCCAAAATGTTATTAACAAAATGACGAAAAAAAAAATTAGTCAACAAATTTCCCCGCAACCCAATTTTTTTTCGTGATTCGTTCATTTTTCTGAATACGTATGAATTTTTTCAGATTTTTCAATTATCTTTGAATTTTTAGAAATTCAAAATAAAACTCGATAATTTTCTTTTACTCACTCAAAGTCGTCGATGCCAGGTCCGTAGAGCAAAAGGCTTCCATCAAGATGATCGAGAGCATCTTTTTGCGTTTGTCTACGCAAAACTCTTTCTTGTTTACTGTCAACTGATGTACAGACTAATGTGTATACTAATAAACACCATGCCTCGAATATACATAACGAGACCGGAGCAGGCCCGTTTATCAAGAAATTTATTCGGGGTCGAAAAATACAATAGCGCGCCGCGCAGCTGCCGCCCAGGTATAAAACCCGGCATGGAGCAATAGACGCTCAAATACTCATAACTTCGTCAATTTGACTCCGATCGACTTGAAATTTTAACACAATATTCTTGATATATTATGCATTCATTTAAAAAAATTTTTTTTAATTAAAAAAAAAATTTAATACTTTACCCCGCCCTTAAAGAAGTATGATGAGACCGTTTATTGAACTTAAATAAAAAGTAGTTTGAGATGTTTGAGATAAATCAGAATGTTTTATATAGTAAAACAAGCGATAACGATTTTGAGGGATTTTTATAACTTGGCGTTTTTTTTACTTAAAAAAAGTTTTTAAAAGAGATTTCAGATCTTTTTGAAAGGGGAATTTCAATATATCTGAATTAACTACATGTTTGCAATTTCAAACTTGTTTAAAACATTACTTTTCATTACTGAACATTTTTTTAAAGAAATTAATACAACTTGTTTTTTCTTTTTACGATTCTTTTTACAATAATTAATTCACAATATGCTCATTTATGAGACGATTTATTTCACATTAATAAAAGTATAGGAAATACAGAGGGGTCACAACTTTTAACATCCATTTTTCAAACAAAAAAAAGGTTAATGAATGGATTTTTTTACTTTGAGAGGTTATGTTTGTTATTATTCAATAAGAAATTGACAAACGAATAAAAGTAAATTCCTTTTTAAAAACAAAGAGGTTTTTGTTTATTGAAAAGAAGTTAAATTTTTTTCTTTGTACAAATTCTCACTTTACATGAGTGAAAATACCCGTACATGGCGAAAAACTATTATTTTTACCAATGAAGCGAAATAATAGTGGCCTAAAACAATAATGGATTTCCTTCAATTTTTTTAACCAAATTTAAAACTTTCACCATTCGGGCTACAGGGAGAAAATCGGAACAACTTTACGCTTAGCATACTTTTTGTCGACACTATCAACTTGAAAAAAAAATGCCTGAGCATAATATTCGCGATAGCTATCTGCAGAGATGTAACGTTTGTAATTTATAAAATAAACGGCATTTTTGACATTTTTTAACTGCACATCTCACGGTAAACGAATTGATTAAAAATGGATGTTTTCTTACCATATAAAGCAGACTTTCAGCTTTCCAGAACTGCCCTTTAAGTTCGTGTACAATGATTGGTCAATGAGTTATTGATTATTAAAGTCACAAGCGTCATTTGACTTTGATCATGTAATTGATATATACTTGTTTCAAAGTTCAAAATAAAAAGGGTGATCCAAGGAAAATACGTCTGATTGCATTATTAATCAAACAAATGTTTCCTTGTCTGCACACCTGATCGAAACAAAAATCGGACATTTTCCTTTGCGACGTTTCTTTTCATTTATTAATAACAAAAGAGCAAACAATACTTTTAAGTGGAAGCTTGAACCTAGGGATTCTAACCTTTGAAATGCTTTTTTAAATGTTCTCCTGCGATGATTTTTGGCCGAGTTGCGCCATTTGAAAATCACTGAAAAATCTTCATAATTTTTTTGTTCTCTTAATCTCTGTGATCCCAACTCCATGACGCTGAAGTTGCATCGTTGGGATAAAACAAAAATGAAATCTTAAATTCTCAAACTTTTTTTGAAACGAAAATGAGTTCTTAAACGCTCAAACTTTTTTTGTAACTAAAATGAATTCTTAAATGATCAAACTTTTTTTGGAATGAAAATGAATTTTCCTTAAATGCTCAAACGATTTTTGGTCAGTGGAGGCTGTGAAAATGCTTCAAATGTTTTTACACACTTTGTTAGAGATTCATGACCTCAATTTACAAAAAAGAAGACACTCCTTAATAATGCAAATAGAAAATGTAAATACATGCAACTCGACCGTACTTGAAATATTTTCCGTAGTCAAGATCAGATCACTCTTACAGTCTCACAATCCAAATTTTGTTCAAAGCATTTAAACCGCTCAATAATTTCCCACGTTCTAGGGCCAAACATTGCGGATGCATTACAGAACTATGTAAACAAGCTCGACATCATTTGTTCTATGAATATTCATTGTCTTACAAAATTACATTTCCTGTTGTCTAGACAAATGGATTAACTTGAGTCAGTGCTTGTAACTATATGTATGGTGAGGGCAAAAGCTGTACTTTGCAGTCTTTCTGGGCTTTTCAAGAGACAAGCTTTTTGCAGATACTCCTGAACTGCACACAATCTTCTCTACCGCGTAGTCCAAAAAAAACTTTGTTCACATATAAAAATTGGGAAAATATCACTTTTCGTTGGACTCGCAATAGGGCCCATGCAAAGAACTACAAGGGTTGAAAGCAATGATTCGTTAGACTGTCTCCACAGTACTGTCCACATAAAAACCTCTTAGTAACAATTCAAACTTTCTTTTGAGGGATTCAGTGAATCATCATAACATATCTTTCGCCGCTGAATAAAATGACAACATTGATAAACTGTCGGGCAGGTTATTCAATTTTCCACAGCTTGTGAAACTTGTCATCTTGTTTAGCGGCAAGAGAAATCTTCTGATGATTCACTGAATCCCTCTAAAGAAAATTATGAAATATTAGTCAGTTTTTTACATAAACAGTACTGTGGAGAAAGTCTAACAAAACATTGTTTTCATCACTTGTAGTTCTTTCCATGAGCACTATTTTGAGTACAGCGAGATGCAAGGTTTTTCCAAATGTTATAACCGAACAAAGTTTTTTCGGCTGACGTAGGGTAGAAATGGGTTTGCGACACAAAAGTATCCCAAAAGAGCTTTCGTCTCTTGCAAAGCACAGAGAGCATACTCTGAAGTCCAGCTTTCGCAGTCATCGTACACTCCGTTAAAAGCACTGACACAAGGCAATTCATTAATGTTCACGACACTATACATAATGCTTTTAAGCAGTTATGGGCATTTATAGAAAAACTGATGCAAAGCTTGTTCATTTTGTTCTATGATGCATGCACAACGGTTGGACGTAGAAAGTATGTGATTACTTTTTCTTTCCTGTATCCGATGCTAGGAGCTTTCATGTGTTTGGGCTATACTTTCTTCTTTATCACGTAAATCGATTATTGCCGTGTCCATAATGTCAGAAAATTTTCTGAGGTCTGAATTTGCGATGTGAAGAACCTGCGTCAAATTAATTTTTGGCTCCGAAAAGAGCCGTTTGTTTTTTTTCGAGGCTACAACTTTCGTTAAATTAATATGGCCCCGAAAAGCCATTTCTTTTTTTTAACTTCTTTGCACTTCCAACTTTTTTTAAGATAAAATAAAATGTATATTTTTTGCACAGCCGAACCCTGCTTAGGGGTTAAGCTGTCAGATCACGGTACACATTGAACCGAAAAAGCTAGTAGCAGGCGTGCTACTCGGAGGCGCTGTGTTGCCCGGATGTGGCGCTCTCGCGGCTGCGCAGAGCGTCTCAAACGCGTCTACTGCGGATGTTGACAGGCAAATATTAATGAACCCTAATAAGGGCGCATGTTTCATGTTTATGACATGTTTGAAAGACTTTATTCGATTCAGAAAACCCACCGAGGGTGGGTCAATTTTTTGTCGTGAGTTCGCTCGGAAATTCGGTGAATATTATGAGATCAAGGGGATTGAGTACGTGGATCGAAAAATGACCCAAGCAATATAGATAGGAAAAAATCACATTACATTGGTAAAATGTCATTACACTTTCAATTTGTCGCCGCGTGTTCGCGTAATGTCGATTGAAAGTTAAAAGTCGTCGTCTAAACGCCCATATTACTGTATAAAGAGTCGCGGCGTGTTCGTCAGTCGGTCAATGGTGTCGAGATCGGTGGCATCGATCAGTGGCACCGAATTTTTTTTTATTACTTGGCGTCAAGACGCTGCCGCCTTAATGTTCCATTTTACTACTCACCTCTCCTTGATTTGAGTGGCTTGTTTCACTTGCGAAGGATCTCCCATAGGTTCGGAGGGGTTCTTCATTCTTTTTCTCCGAGCAGGTAACGAATTCCCGTCCCCGTCTTTCATTTTCATATTCGCTCTCTCTTTCTCTCTCTCTCTCTCTCTCGCTCTCCCTCTCGCTCTCCCTCTCGCTCTCTCGCTCTGCAATCCATGCGCTTTTATTGTTACAGGCGAAATTGGAAACGAAGGCCCTGAAAGCGAAAAGGCCCGGATTCACGGACGAACGATACAACGAGACGAGCTATTATGTTGAAAATGGTGAGTGTCTATGCTCGCATCGTATTTTACACCACATTGAATTCATTTCTCTGCTGAATAGATGATAAGTGCGTATGAGAATTCTAGGGGGAAATAGCTCTTTCAATTTTCCTAAGTTTGCATCGTTGGAATGTAAAGAAAATTATTTTCGATTTGCTTGATTTCTTAACTTTTACTATAATATAATATTTTTTATTGCCGCTTTTGGTTGACATTAAAGATAAGGAAACTCGTAGTCTGAAAGTGCCAAAATAATCGGTCCTTTGGAGAGGATATATTTTTGTTGCAGTCCAACGATGCAAATTTCAATACCATGTCTTCTACACTGCAAAAAAGTAATTTAAATAGGATCTATTTAAATCAAATAGGTTTTTTTCCTTCTCTACCGGCCTACTACGATCCACTTTGTTTTCAATATATTTTTTTGTTTCAACTATTCATTTGAAATATTATCAGGTGTAGAAGTATAAAACCGGATTTTTTTGTAAAAATTATACGTCTGTTGTTCGAAAATGATAAAAACTAATAGAGACGGCTTTCTCCGTCACATTCAATTGATCCGCAAGTTCTTGTTGACTTTGAGTATAATTTTCATCCAATAAGGCTGGCAATTGGTTATCTGCGAACTTTTTCGGTGGTTTCCCACGCTCTTCGTTTCTCACGTCCAAATCACCACTTCTGAATTTTTTGAACCACTCGAAACACTGTGATTTACCAAGAGCATGTTCACCGTACGCTTCGACAAGCATTCGATGCGATTCTGCAACAGTTTTCTTCAAATAATAACAGATAACCAATGCGATCCACAAATCGTAGTTCGTAGGCACAAAACTCGACATGTTTAAGGTTGTACAAAAATATATTGGTGTAGGGAACTTGGGTTGTTGTATGTTTACAAATCTTCGTCAGCTGTTAGAGGGAGATGATGGCGCTGCAGAAGCGGTCTTACGGTCCCTAAACTGATCGCCAGCACCATCTATAGGGAGATTCCGGTTTCATACTGCTACACCTGGTAACTATGTTCAAATCTTGAAAAAACGAGTAGGAGCATCTCGTTAATATAAATACAATTTTTCACCCAGGGTACTAAGCTTGCGTCACATTCTTTTACTCCACCTTTTCCTCATGCTCTCTCCCTTTCTCTCTCTTTCTCACCCTCTGCCCCTCTTTCTCCTTTTCGCGGCTTTTCGCAAAATATGACCCATTTTCGAGACTATATCAAGTTCGCATATTTAAGAGCAAAATAAAATTGGCGTCTCGAAAAAACCTGTTGCGTCTTTCACAAAACGTTCAATAACGATTCGAAACGAAATCGTATGTGCCTTTTGTCAATAACGTAATATGTATAGATACATACACGTGTAGGAGCGGAAAGCTAGAGAAAGGGGGAAAGCAATAAAAGACTCGTGAGTGACACTTGTCGATTATTGGAAGACGATTATTGAATGCTGGAAATATACGCCTACAATAGTGCAGGAGAAGTCGACTGGGCGATCGGAAGGGAGAATAGAGAATTTACGTGAAGAGACGTGTCACGACTGTGTGTACCATGCACCTGTTATGAAATAATACGTTTCCAACCAAGTCGAGCCTGAAAGCCGTGTCTTCCATGTGTGTCATTGAACGGGGCTGATTAAATAAACGATAAGGGCAATGTGCCCTGTATATGTATATGGACGCAAACATGTGTGCATGTGTGCGGTTGGAGCCAGAAACTCGGGAGGGATGGACACTCTTCCTCCTCTAGTTACTTGTCCTACGCATATATGCACCCACATAGTCACACAATGTAACGCGTGTGCGCCGCGCGAGTTTCCGCGTGTGTGGGTGTGCTAATACATCTCCGTGAACCACATCTCTTCATACATATCGGAACGTTGAATACGTTCCGGCTGTTTTCAAACAGATGGCATTACCAGAACTGCGTGCGTGCAGTGTAAAGTGGTAACGCATCTATAAAAAAGTATTATTAGTAAGGTTGAAATTCAGTGTATGTCAGCCCGCCGAAGTGTAAGCAACCTTTTATTCATAGAGTTAAACATATGAGAATTTGTGTATTTCGTGTACAAGAAGAGTATTTCACTGGATTACTTTATAAAAAAAAAATGCGGCTGAAGCACACATAATTCTTGTTGAGACTCACGATATAGACTTATGCTCTACCGGAAACGACATGCAGAGATTGGTTTGGACGCTTCAAAAATAATTATTTTGATGTGCTGAATTGGAAGTATTAGGATGAAGACTCATGTCGGATGCTACCTGAACTTGCAGAATCATTAGGAGTTGATGACACAATAGTCCAGGAAATGGGTAGTTTTTGCATGACTCGCCTCTAGGTAGTACGGGACCTGGATGGTCTTGTAGGGTTGATGGACCAGATGAAAACGTACTATTTTTCAACATTCGATTTGTACGTGATTATTATTCCTACGCGTTCAAAGTTGGCGAAACGGGGTTTTTGAGCGATAGCAACGAAACTGTCAATTTGACTGAAAAAAAGTAAACGAACTATCTGTAGGTATTAGAAAGACGAACAATTTGGCGCATCGGAAATTAAAATCGATTAATTAGTTCTTCTGCAAAGTAATAAAAATCAGCTAAAATAGACATTCCTTCAATAACTAGTTATTCATGGAATAATGCATATACAGCTTCGAAAATCTCAGAAAACATGCCGCTTATTGTACTAAAGAAGTGTACAAAACCGGGGCTCGATCGGATAAATACGATAGGAAATACGTGAGAAAAGTTATTTCTTATAAAAAAAACCGATTTTTTTGCAAGGAATTTCCGGGCTGAAAAATTATCGTAGCACAATTTAATTAGCGGTATTTTAATCGAGAAGGGTCCTACTGTCATCTACACTTTGGGGTGAGAGGATTTTTTATAATTAAGTGGGTGAAAAATCTCTCCCCAAAAAGGATACATTTTTCAGTCATAAACAAATGGAATTCCGCCGCCAATTTTTATGTTACAGAGTCGAGATTAGCATTATTCGAAAGCTGTTATTTTTACACGAAGTTACAGCAATAGCTACAAATTGCTAAAAGTCAATTGGGGGGGGGGGGGGGTTATCTTTTTCCAACAATTATTACACCATCTGTTCTTAACATAAAGGGCTAAAAATTAGACACAGTATAGAGGAAGACTCATACTAACGGACATAAAATTTCCAACGAAATCACTCTTGAATGTGCTACTTATTTTTGCGGTTGATTCACGGACAAAATGCGGCACCGCGTACGGCGGTGGAGTGGGGTAAGCCATCTCCGCCCGCAACGCCCGCACTCAAAATGAATTCGCGCGTTCGAATTCCATGAACTTGGTATATCTTTTCAACAAGTTAACATATCGGGTTTTTTTTCGCTGATCATGAATTTGCTATAAAAAAAAATAGCAAACAAAGTATATCTTCAGCTCGAAATTTGCTTGCGTAATTTTTTTTCACCGTTGGTTAATTCATTTTTTAATTTCATCTGAATTGGATTGTATTGTCGTAAAGTTCCTCAATTTCTGTATCAAAAAAAAAAAAGAAAAATCTATCAAAAATATATTGTTATTGGAGCGGGCAGCATTTCGTTTTGGGGAAAAAATAAATAAATAAGGGACAAAGTGTTTGAAATAATTACTGAACGTTTTTACATGTTAAGATGGTTTATTTATTACAAGGAAACGTTATGAACAATACCCAAACAAAATATATCAACGTAAAAAAGATTGACATTTGGACACATTTGTTGTTTCTTTCTACGAGTTTTACAAAGATTTAAATATATAATATTACCACTTAAATATTAACAGTTTTTGAGTTCAAAATATTTCGTGCGGTCGTGTACACTTGTAGTGTACACGAATTTGGCGACTTCTACAATAGAAGACGCCAAATTCGCCGATACTTGTAATGTACGCCAATACTTGCAGCATCGCCAAATACTTGTAGTGTACACGAAATATTTGGAACTCAAAAACTGTTTATTTTTAAGTGATAATATTATACAGGGTGAGGCACATAAAGTGTTACAGAGCAATAGCACTCAAACTATTGGTCATATCCAAAAATGTTTCAGACAAAAGTGTCAGTGTTCGAGAAGGCCGTCATATACTGGATCACCCTATTTTTTATCGGTGGAGGCGCTGAAACTACGTCAAGGTCAACTCCACTTTATTAAATAGAACCATGTATTTTTTTTCGTTGACATTATTACCGATGTCTTGTAGGTCGCTGAATTCGTCTTAAAATCGGTAATAATGTAATCGAAAAAAATACATGTAATTCGAAAAGTATGTGGCTTCCGGATGGAGGCCGTGTTGAGAATCAGCGTTGTGCCGACGTTTCGCAAACGTTACAGTCTGCATCATCAGGGCTGAGAGCTCCGATACTGAAGCTCCCGTGTCTCAGGCATTCCTTATATAGTTGCAGTCATCGTTCCAGACCACTGCACCAGCCAATCAGATGTTTTAATTGATCGGCCGGTCAATTAAAAAACCGGGAGGACGGTGTGCCAAATGGGATTGACGTGATATCCACCATCGCTGTTTAGATTGTCCGGATGTTTTCAGATTTCCAAGCCTTCTCGGTGTTTCCTGGAAAAATAGCTGTTCGATGGGGCCAGACTTTGGGCTTTATCGAACTGAATGGCATGACCAGTCTCCATCCAATGCTCGGCCAGGGCTGATTGTCCAATGTGGCCATATTTGATACACCGTTGATGCTCTTTGATCCGTGTACTGATCTTCCTCCCGGTTTCTCCTATGTACCCTTTACTGCATGAGCAGGGTATCTTGTACACTCCTGGTGCACTTAATGGTGGTCTTTGGTCTTTTGCACTCGGAACCACTTGTGCTAGATTCTTCTGAGGTTTGAAGATGACTCGCACGTTATGTTTTCCAAGGACCCTGCCTATGCGATCGGTTATGCCCTGAAGGTATGGAAGGGAAGTTGTTGCTGTTATTTGTCCTTCATTCTCCTCTTCAGGTGCTGTTACCGTTTTTGGATCGGCTATTTTTCTTTTTAGATGTTTGATCGTTCTTTCGATGTTGCCTGGCTTGTAGCCATTATCTTCTAAAGCTTTGCGTAGGTGTTCTAGTTCATCCTCGAGAGAGTTCGGTTCGGAGATCGTAGACCAAAGAGCTTATGACCAATTGTTTTTGGGAGGGGTGGTGATGGGACGTAGCGTGGAGATATCTATCCGTGTGCGGTGGCTTCCGGTAAACTTTGTGGCCCAAAGTGCCATCGTTTTTCCGTTCAACCACTACATCCAGAAAAGAAATTTGATTGTCCTTCAGTATCGGAGCTCTCAGCCCTGATGATGGAGACTGTAACGTTTGCGAAACATCGGCACAACGCTGGTTCTCAACACGGCCTCCATCCGGAAGCCACATACTTTTCGAATTACATAAAGAGCCCTGAAAGCCTTAAGGGAGCTTTCCAGTGTGAAATTTTCAAAAAATCGATTTTTTTTTTGCTTTATCGAATAGTATACACTCTTCCGAATATTCCCTGAAATTTTCATGCCGAAATTCAGATTATTTCGGTTACTGTACAGCATTTCTTGGAAGAAGGCAACGGAGCGCTACAGCTGCCGCGTCGGCCGTCTGCCCGTGCGACCGTTATTTCTATTGTCTCGTTCCTACCTGCTCGTGTACCTTCCAACGTGAGTCCGGTTCGTCTTTCAGTTCGGTTTCGACATTCAAAATGGATAGATCTACGAAAGAGAAATGTGCGTGGCAGGATAGAAAAGGCTCGAGAAGCGGACATCCGCGAAGTGAACGAAAAAGATCCGCGGGTTTCAAGGGAACAAATCGACACGATATCGGAACGGATCTAACGTTTGCGAGCACTTCGGCAGCAAAAATCTTGAAAAAGAGTCCAGAGTTTGAAGTCCGAATCGATCAAACGTTTAGCTATGTGATTTTGGAGTTCTTTTTGGTTTTCGGCGCTCTTCAGGAACTGTTGAAGTGCAAAAAGTGTAATAGCGACGTGAAGTTTTTTAAAAAATCGATTCGCGGATTGGGCTTTAAAATTTGTGTTCAGTGTTCGTGTCCAGATCCGGCCGAGATAGATTCTTGTCCTTTGATAAAAAATGCTTATGAAATCAATCGTCGTTTCTGCTTTGTCATGCGATTGGTCGGCATCGGCATAAATGGCATTAGAAATTTTATCGCCTTGATGGATTTAACTGCAAACTTCAATAATAACACCTATTATGGAATCGTGAAAATCCTGCAGATCGCAGCGAAATCAATATACGAGGCCGTCGTGAAAAAAGCAGGTACCGAAGAGAAGGAAAAAACTTTGGAAGCAGAAAATCGGGGCGATATTCTGACGGTGTCCGGTGATGGATCGTGGTCGAAACGCGGTTTCACGTCGCGCATGGGTATCGTGTCCGTGATTGGAAAATATACCAACAAAGTTTTGGATGTTGCTGTCAAATCAAGCTTCTGCAAGGCTTGTGCATTCTGGAAAGGACAAAAGGGAACACCCGAGTCCGAGGCGTGGTTTGAGACGCATGAATCCGAATGCAACGTCAATCACGAAGGCAGCGCGGGAAAAATGGAAGTCGACGGTATAATCGAAATATTCAAGAGATCAGAAGAATTGCACAACGCGAAATACGGTTTCTATATAGGAGACGGCGATACAAAAACATTCAAGATGTTATTAGAAGCCAAGCCGTACGGTGACGATTTGACAGTAAAAAAAAAGGAATGCGTTTTGCACGTGAAAAAGCGAGTATATAAAAGGGGAAACGAAGCAAGAAAAAGGTTAGTTCAACTAAAAAAGGCCAAAAAGCAAATCGAAGACAAAGCGATGGACACCCATCCACCAGCACTCGACGAAGACGTACAACAAGTTTTAAAGCCGATTTACGATGATCTAACAACGGACGATCTCTTAGAACGATGTACGGGCGCGAACACTCAAAACAATAACGAGAGCTTCAATCACTGTGTGTGGCAACTAGCCCCAAAGCACGTATTCTGCGGCAAGCAGATAGTAGAAATCGCTACGCAGTGTGCTGTGTGCACCTTCAATGAAGGTTACGACCCAATTTTAAAAATTTTGGAGACGATGGGATGCACGATAGGGCCGAGCGCCGCAGATTTCGCCGCTAAGTACAAGAATGCGCGCATCACCCAAGCAAACCGCCGGGCGTCCCTGGATAGCAAAGAGGCGAGGACAGCTCGTCGGACTGAACAATCCATTGAGCACGATCTTTTCGAAGAAGCAGAAGGGATATTGTATGGACCTGGCATCGCTGATTGACCGTAAGTAAACGATTTACCTAAAATTTCCTCACTTGAAACTTTGAACGCGTTTTTCTCGAAACAGCATTTTTCAAAACGGTGTCCAACTTGGAGGGCAGAGTTTTAAAGCTATCGAGTTGAATTTTTTACACAATATTCTTAACGTCATTGTTTATCGTGCTATGGAAGCTTTTTCTTTTTTGACATCTTCCTATTTTTTTGTAAAAAAACCGCCAAAAAAATGCTAAAATCTATACTTTTTGTTCAAACCGGCGCCATTTTTGCAAAAAAAAAAAAAAAAAGCCTCCATAGCACGAAAGCCAATTATATACCGATCAATAATCTTTTTGTGTTTTTTGTTTCAGATCAAAATTGTGACCCCCAACGTGGACACCACATCCAAGTGCCTTTTCTGCAACAATTGTTTCATCATTTTTATAGATATTAATTAATAAATAAATCGATCTTTAAAAAATTGTTTTGTATTCTTCAATACCCAATTAATGTACAAAAAAAAACCAGACCGATTAGATTATTTTTTCTTTAAAAAAAAATCGCGAAAAACAGCGATTTTTCGGGCTGTCACACTGGAAAGCTCCCTTAAAACTAAAAAAATACATGGTTCCATTTTAAAAAGTGGAGTTGACCTTGACGTAGCTTCAGCGCCTCCGCCCATAAGAAAATAGGGTGGTCCAGTATGACGGCCTTCTCGAACACTGAAACTTTTGTCTGAAACATTTTTGGATATGATCAATAGTTTGAGTGCTATTGCTCTGTAACATTTTATGTGCCTCAACCTGTATATTTGAACCTTTGTAAAACTCGTAGAAAGAAACAAAAAATGTATCCGAATGTCAATCGTTTTACGTTGACATGTTTTGTTTGGGCATCATAACGTTTGGGCGTTCATAACGTTTTCTTGTAATAAATAAGCCATCTTAACATGTAAAAACGTTAAGTAATTAGTTCAAACACTATATCCCTTACTTATTCAGTTTTTTCCCAAATCGAAATGACACGTGCTCCAGTAACAATATATTTTTAATGGATTTTTCTTTTTTTTTTGTATACAGTAATTGAGGAACTTTACGACAATACAATCCAATTCAGGTGAAATCAAAAATTAATTAACTAACGGTGAACAAAAAATTACGCAAACAAAGTTCGAGCTGAAGATATCCTTTTTTGCTTTTTTTATAGCAAATTCATGATCAGCGAACAAAGTTAGTCGGAATTTAACAAAAAACCGATATGTTAATTTGTTGAAGAGATGTTCCAAGTTCGTGGAATTTGAACGTGCGAATTTATTTTGAGCGCGAGCGTCTGCAGGCGGAGATGGCTTCCCCTACTCCACCGCCATACCCGGTGCCGCATTTTGTCCGTGATATAACCGCAAAAATAAGTAGTACATTCATGAGTGATTTCTTTGGAAATTTTATGGCAGTTAGTATGAGTCTTCCTCTATAATGTGTCCAATTATTAGCCCTTTATGTTAAGAACAGCCGATGCAATAATTGTTGAAAAAAAACATCACCCCCCCAATTGACGTTCAGCAATTTTTGATTGTTGTAAATTCGTGTAAAAATCACAGCTTTCGAATGATGCTAATCTCGACTCTGTAACATAATAATTGGCGGCGGAATTGCATTTGTTTATGACTGAAAAACGTATCCTCTTTCTGGAGCCATTTTTCACCCACTTAATTATAAAAAATCCTTTTGCCCCAAAGTGTAGATGACAGTAGGACCCTTCTCGATTAAAATTCCGCTAATTAAAAAATTCGGTTTTTTTAGAACAAACAACTTTTCTCGCAAAGTATTGATTCGATCAAGCCCCGGTTTTGCATATTTCTTTAGTACGCTAAAATACATGTTTTCCGAGATTTTCAGAGCTGTATATGCATTATTGCATTAATAATTAGATATTAAAGGAATGTGTATTTTAGCTGGTTTTTATTACTTCGCAGAACTAATTAATCGATTTTAATTTCTGATGCGCCAAATTGTTCGTCTTTCTAATGCCTACAAATGGTTCGTTTACTTTTTTTCTGTCAAATTGACAGTTTCGTCGCTATGGTTCAAAAACCTCGTTTCGCCAACGTTGAACGCGTGGGAATAATAATCACGTACAAATCGAGTGTTGAAAAATAGTAGGTTTCCATCTGGGCTATCAACCCTACAAGAATATCCAGGTCCCGTACTACCTAGAGGCGAGTCATCGAAAGGCCCCTTTTTTAACCCATTTCCTGGAATACAACAGTTTCGAACCGATTGCAAGCATTAGGGTTGATTGTTTTGGATAACGTATTCATTTTTACGAAAAAACAGCGAGAACTGATTCAACTTCCCAATATAAACGTTGCGTATAAAATGGTTGGACTAGCGGACACACAATTCAACCCAAGAGTCACAATCGATTATGTAGTCTCTGGAAACACATGCTTGCACACAAACTTACGCCCATACGTGAGCTGGAGAGAAATATTGGCTTTCAATGTTTCTCTCTCTCTCTCTCTCTCTCTCTCTCTCCTCTCTCGCTCTCGCTGCCGCTCTCTCTCTCTCTCTCTAGACTTGTCAAGAGATATATAAAACGAATGAGGGGAAAGAGAAAGAGAGAGCCCGTCATTATCACGTGCCCTCTCGTGAGGAACTTGAGGCGAAAAATAATGCTTTTTCGGGATTTCATTTTAAGAATGCTGAAAAAGCAATGAAAATGAGGTTTGGACAATACAAATTGCTGGCGGAGTCATCGCTAGACTAAGAAGGTTTTATTTTAGACATTCTGTGGGAGGACGCAGAAATTTTATCGATTGGCACCTGGAACCATGAAAAATCGTCTTTTACATTAGTTTTGACAGAAAAATAACTACGATTCTTCAAAAAGTTATATACAAGTTTTGTATATAAAAACAAGAATTGTTATACAATTGTGAAAAGCGCGTATACTTCGTTGAAGAGTTGAAGATCTAAGAAGCAACGGTTAAAATTTCAAATCTATCGAATGAAAACAGCCCGAATTGTCCCCTCACCCGATTTCACAAACATGGTTTCGAGAAAAACCACGTTCAAAGTTAAAAAACTGATTTAAGAGTTATCGTCCACACGACGGAATTGAATCCCTCAAATCGATTACGCGTGTACCCACGGAGGCATTCTGATACTCGATCTGCAATCGTTCGGGCCTTGGATATTTATTGTACCATGCCTGAATTAAACGACTGGAAATTGTTACTTCGACTGTCTAGGCTGTTTCGACAGTTTGGAAAGGTTCGCAGGCGCTTCATAAAATAAGATCTAAAAATGTTTTCGCGTATAATCCCTTTTGTATATAATTCTTGTGATGTTTGTCCATCATTGATGGTGGGATATACTTTTTCATGATCAAAAAACGATTTTTTTTTTTTTCATTGATAGATATAACTACACTGAGAGAAAAAATTACTAGAACCAATACAATATAGTTGTGAAAGCAAAAAATCATTTATTTCATTATTTGCCAAAACATATTAGATTGGTTCCCTCATATATTTACTTGGTTAATTTATTTCAGTCAACTCCATCAGTTTCCGTTTGAATAAAAGAATTTGCTTTAATCTAACAATTTGTTATCAATTATATGTAATATGTTGTTTGAATCAAAAACACATTTTATCATTCACAACATGCATGTCTTTCAATACAGCAAGCACTTATTCTTTTTATGAACCATGAACCAATTTGAATATCGTTTTCACAACTTATTATATTAATGTAAAAATCATTTGTTTCAATAAAAAAAAAAACAGTCATTCAATTCTACTCAACATTTTTTTCATTGAATGGTTATTTTATGGATTTGAATATTAATGTTATCCCGCTTGTTCATTTAAAAATATTTTCAAAGATGAAAACTATTGAATAAATATGAATATTTTATTGACATAATACTATATTTTGTTAACATAATGGTATATTTTGTTAACAAAATAATATATTTTGTTAACGTAATAATATATTTTATTAAGATAGTAGTATATTGTTTTAACATAATGGTATATTTTGTTAACAATAATATATTTTGTCAACCTAATAGTATATTTTGTTGGCATAATCTTATATTTTGTAAACATAATGGTATATTTTTTTAACATAATAGCATATTTTGTTGGCATAATAGTATATTTTGTTAACATAATGGTATATTTTGTTAACATAATAGTATATTTTATTAACATAATGGTATGTTTTGTTAACATAATAGTATATTTCGTGCCTCGAATGTAATATGCTTATCGAAACAAGGTGGATTTTTTAGGATGGGAAACTATTTTTCTGGGTCTATGATGTGTAAAATTAATTGAAACAATAATTCACTGGATTTCGTTTTCCGTTTTATTGAAGAAACATTGTTAACTAATTACATATAGTGACTGTTAATCTTTATTGCTATAAGTGTGATATATTTATAACAATCTTTTGAACATGGTAATCGTATTAATTAGCTTAACTATACGAGATCATATTTATTACACAAAACAAAAACGTAAACTTAAATAAAATCGTCACCCTACGTGCATAGTACGACCCTGTTTCCAGTTGATAAAACATGAATGTTTAACGGATTATGAATTACAAATTTTTGTTTCGCGATTTACAACCATTTATTTGTTTGTTCTATTTCATACGCCTGAATAAGATCAACCAGTACAACTGTTTTCATTTTATTGACAAGAAAGTAAACGGTATTACCTACGTGTACAATTAATCGAATTTTTCCAAAATGAATCCTCGAATTATGGACCACAAATGCTGGCTTTCGGCGGGAAATTTCAAATCGAGCGCGTGGAAAATATGAAAGCATACTTCCAACGCTTTTAACGTGTTCGGAACCTTGTACAAGATTTTTACCATGCACACGTACGAGTCCGTGATATCAAACATCGTTGGGCCAACCACAAATATGAAAGGTTGTAAGGGCTGCTTGTGATGCTTCGCCAATGCTTTTTCTCTTTCATCACGGATACGAGTTATGGACCCAGAATCCTAAATGAAAAAGAGATATGAAATCTATATTTTTTTTCTTCAATTTTCTCATTTTACAATTTAATTATTAAAATACAAATATAGTAAAATAAATATAATATAAATCGCCGTACCTTGACATGTAGCAGAAGACTGTCCTTACACTCGGAAATGGTTGGTTTCCATTTTTTTGTTACTTTTTTCAAAGGAGGAACCAAGTGTGGGAGCAGAAGAATTTCCACAGTTGTTCTTGTATCCTCGTTGATTTCGATGTGTGATGCGAGAATTTCATTTAAGGGGGGATTGTCTTTTTTTCGCAAAATTTACCGCTTTTTGGGAATTTTTTTGTGAAGAAAGTATAAAACGGAAAACTTGTGAAACTTGGCATATAGTTTTATTGATCTGTTTACTACATACAAAAAAATTTTGAAACAATTTCATCAAAAAATCCGCCTCCCACCCCCCTCGACGCGCGATGGTCCTTTTTTGATGGTGTGCACGATTACAGCCTTCACGTTCATCCTGCAACAAAGACCCAAAAAGCATTTTACTTTAGACACATAAAGCTATCGTTCGATGAAGGAAAAAAAAAATTGACGATTTGGTGACGTTTTGAACTTGAAGTATCGATTTTTCGAAATAAATTGATCGATTTTTTGTTATAAATAAAAAACTATTAAACGTATTGCTTTTTTGCTTCATCAAACGATAAAAGGATGTCAGCTGAGCATTCTGTCCAAATTTGAAGGCAATCGGTTGAATAGTTTTTGAGAAATCGTGCACACCAGTTGTGAAAAAGCTGTTTCGAGAAAAACGCGTTTAAAGTTGTGAGTACAGTTTATGGGACATATCGAGTACTTACAGTATTTTTAATTTAATCTGCTATGCCAGGGCCATACAGGATGCCTTCCTCGGCTTCGAACAACTCATTCAGTGAAGCAGTTTCGCTTCTGCATCTTGTTCGAGCCTCTTTCGTTGCTTCGAGGCTGCGTCTCGTTGACCTCTCTATCCGCTGCTTATCTCGCGCATCGACGAATATTGATGCTTGCTGGCCAACGACGATTCCAATCGTCGTCATTGTTTTAAGGACTGCTGTAAAGCCTTCGTTAAAAATCCCTGCGGCCAAATAAGCCGCGATGTCGATCGTTTTCGCGCCACAGTGAAGGTGTTTAGGTGCGAATCGCCAAACGGTTGCGTTGAAGCTTTCGTTGTTTTGAGTATCGCCACCTAAACACCTTTCCAGCAAGTCTCTCGATGACAAATCAATGTAAATCGGCTTAATAGCATTCGCGACGTCTTCATGCAGTGGAGCTTCGTGATCAAATTCGTCCAGAGTTTTTTCGGCTTCGGCAATGCGCCATTTGCACCAGCTTTGTGACCCCGCGGGACAGTACATATGCTGAGGATTTTCATTCTTCGAGATCTTGTGGTAGAACGTTGCCCACACAGCATTGTACATCTCATCAACAGAGTCTGGATGTCTTCTGATAGACAAACCGTAGAAAATTGTTAATTCTTTTATCATTTTATCGACTAATTTTCCTTTTCCTCCAAGTTTTTTCGTTTTTTTCACATTTCTCAGTCGCGAGCCCATACGCTTCTCAACGTGCCCGACGCATTCCTTTTTCTTCACGATCAAATCATCGCCGTTAGGTTTGTCTTCCAACAAGGCTTTGAATGTTTTCGTGTCGCCATCGCCGATGTATTTCGCGTACCGTACTTCATGCATTTCCCAAGATCGTCGGAACATGTCTTTGATCGCGTCAACTTCCATCTTTCCAGCTGACCCATCGTGATTTGCCGTACATTCACTGCTGTGTTCTTCGAACCAATCGTCGTATTCTTCGGTACCAGATTTTGATTGCCACCATTTACAAGCGTGACAGTAAGACGATTTCACGACAAGGTCAACCACTTTGCTTGAATATTTGCCGATGAGTGTCGTGATTCCAAACAAGGAACTATATCCTCGCTTTTTCCATGTTCCGTCTCCCGACACAGAAATATCTGTCTCTGGATTTCCGTGCTCAGCATTCTTCGCTTTCTCTTCTTTCACTGCCTTTTTCGCACACAGCTCCCATACAGCTTTGGCTCCACTGTAAATGTTCTCCAAGGAGGCATAGTACAAGGTTGTGCTGAAACCTTGGGATATATCCATCAAGCCACAAAATAAATTTATACCCTCTCTGCCTACTCCCAATAGTCTCATCACAAAAACCATTCTCCGGTTTATCTTACACGATTTGTCATCGACGAGAGGACAGGAATTAATATATTGCACACGACACTTGCACTGCACAACTATTTTAAAACCCAAGCCGCGAGAACTGGATTCGCCAAATTTGATCGGTCCTTTGCATTCCTGACATATTACGAGTTGCGAGATTGCAGAGAAAACCGATAGAAACGCGATAATGCGATATCCATGACCCGGGTCCGTAATTATTTCTTTGTCTTCCGCTGTCGACTGTTTCTGGGCCGACGTACTTGCAAACGTCGTTTCCGTTTCTCGGGTGTGAATATTCCCAACAAATTTCCTTTTTTTCGGTCTAGCAGCACGACTATGAGTATCACTTCCCTGTTTTCGATCCATGATATATACGTCTGTTACCAGTAAACTCTCGTTCGAGACTGAGCGACTCTCCACCGAATATTTCGATCTCGCACGACCGTTAGGACTCGTCCTTCATTGAATTAAATGCCTATTGTATGCTGTCCCGTTATTTTTATGGTCCGCCGAGCAACAGATTCGAGCAGCTGCCGGGCGCGCCGACCCCTGCCGTGTGACAACGAGCGCGCGGCCACCGCGAGTCGACCCGCAGGTATAAAATCGCTTATAACTTTGCCATTTTTGAGAATTTTAATTTGAAATTTGGCACACATATTCTCAACACTGAAGAATATGAAACACCGGTCAGCGAAAAATCGATTTTTTTGTCGAAAAAAAAGAAAATCCCCCCTTAACGCCACAGCGTTAGAGTCTCGCGAATTAATCGGTCGAATCGACTTCAATTCTTCAAAGAAAAGGTCCCAGATTGTTTGGTTGATGCGAATTTCCGTCAAGTGCAACTTCGAAAAATCTTTTTCAATTAAAAGATACGCTGATGGGTGTTTCAGTAATGGCCACTGTTCTATGAACACACAAATTTCAACAGCCTCTTCCTTTTGAAGATCACGTTGGCGGAGTTTCCTCGTGAGTTCCCAAAAATTCACCACTCTTTCCCATGGGGCGTTATTTACGCTCAGCCATTTTTTTTGTTCCTCGAGTGTTGGATCTGCTGCAATAATAGAATAGTTAGTTAATAGATAGTTACTAAAATATTATTATAATAAAATAGGACATAGGACATTTTTAATATTTACCTTCGGTAGTTTGTTTATTTCTTTTGTCTTTTCTTCGACTGAATCGTAAAGCTTTTTGTTTTTGGAACATGCGTTTCTGTACGTGATAGGTATTTTTCCGTTGGATGGGATAGAATGACCAGTTGGTGAATTCGTTTTTTTTACAGCTGGAACATGATATGTCCTCTCGCTCTCGGTTGGAAAAACTTCGACAATTTTTTTTGCCAAAGTTTCGAAAGACTCATTGAATAGTCTGTAAAAATATGTATGATTAGATACAAAACGTAACATGTAGCTAATTATAACACTGACAAATCTTATATATTTTATAAAATAAACCTGATTGCGAGATTCCAAGCAGATCTCACAACGATATTCACGATTCGCGTTCGAGTGCTAGGAGTCAGCGACTCGGTTCGCTTGTAAGCTGAGAGTATATTTTTTCCGTCCGGGTCGTCGATAAGACACTTTTTTACTGAAAAAGTTTGAATATAAAACAACGTTTTGCCGACAAAAGCGTTTTGATGAACTAATGGATCCAGAAGTATTTCGTCGTCGTTTTCTTTGTCTCCATCGAGCTGCGCATGACGATCAGTTTTCTAACCAGAATAATAAAATATGCTATCAGTACCGATTTACAGATATTTATATAAGTTATTTAGAACGACATTTACAGCACTCGTTCCTGTTGCATTTTCAAAATGATTGTTTCGTTTTTTCACGACCGCCACTCGTTCAAGAATATTCGGAATCAGCTCAGCCAAAATCCCTGAATTCATTTCTTTAAGAAGTTTTTCATCAACCCCATTCTCTAAAAAAAACCGCACAAAGGAAAATTAAATTAAGTTTATTTTTGTTTAATATATTAAGGATGTATGTGTGATACTTTTCAGATAAAATTTGTCTTTGATCAGAATATTGTACTTCGTGATGTAATAAAAATCTGAAAAAAATCAGCAACAATTGGCATACTATGCCAATTATCAACATTTATATCACCCAAACGTTATTAACAAATTGCTTAAATAATTCATTATTCAATAATTTATGAGTTAGTTTTTTTTCCTATACGTATCAAATGTGTGCATTGTTCTGAACACTTGAGAATTCTTCCAAAATTTTCTTACGTTTTTGAAATTTCCTTTTTCAAGTTTTGAGAATAGCCGTATATATGCATTTTTCGGCCTAGTGTCTTTGAAACTTTATAAAACCATTAGTACACCTGTCTGCGAAAACATATAAAAAATTTACATTTTTGTGTTTATATTTCATAATTTTTTCACAATATTTCAGAAACGTAGGAAAATTTTGAAAAAATTCATGAACGTTCAGAAAAATGCACAAATTTAATTCATATAAGAAAAACAAGGGGTCACCGTTATGTTATTGAATAATTAATTGTTTAAGCGATTTGTTAATACGTTTTGAGTGATATTAATGTTGATCATTGTTGTTCATAGTATGCCAATTGTTGCTGGATTTTTTCAGATGTTTATTGAATCACGAAGTACAAAAATTTTGATCAAATAAAATTTGTATCTGAAAAGTGCCCCGCATACATCCTCACAAGTGAAATCGCAAGGACATTAAAAAAACTTCGTATTATATTAGATTTACAGAATCCAAACAATATTCTTTCGTTCGATTTTGGTTTTATTGTTTCGGAATAATTGCTCTCTTTTTGATTAATATTATATTTGAAATAAACAACCGGATTCGAAAAACAATCGAACAACCCATTTGAAAAAAAAAAAAATTGTATCGAATGAATTAAATATCCTATTGAATGAAATAAATATGTAACTATTATAAGTACTGTCTTGTCGCCAAATATCTATTTGTACATTCATTAAAGGTCTTGTAAGGTAGTTTATTAAAATATTTGCTGAAGGAAGACAACAAATATGTAGACGTGATAATTGAAAAAGATAGTGAATTAAATAAATAAACATAGGGGAGACCGGGGCAAAACGGGATGGGTAACGAAATATTGCGTTTAGTAAAAGTTTTATACGGCTTTATATAAATATTTTTTCTTAAATAACTTGGAAAAAACAGAATTTTGAAGAAAAAAAAATTCCGTGATTTGTTCGCGCATCCCGTTTTGATATTCTCATGATATTTTTCTGAGGAGAAATTAAAAAAGCGATGCAAGAAAAACAAAGAAAAATGAAAGATAACGGATAAAAGATAAACAGGAATCGTTTTAACGTAAACACTCGAACCATGCAAAGAGCGGGGAGACGAAAATAGGGGGAAAAATGTCAAGTGAGAACTCAATTGAGACAGAAGGACAACAAACAACAAAATCAAAGGAAATAATTTTGCGTCTCTTGATGGGCCGGGATTCAGCCTAATCTTTCGCGAACGCGTTCAATGAAATGAGGAATCACATACGGAAAAAAAGGAAACACAAACTTTTCTTCTCGCGGTGAGCCAAGGTACGACAAGGTCACTCGCATGTAATGAAAACGCGCTTACACACAACAATAAGAAATGGAAATGAAAAAAAAAATCGCAAGAATATACGCAGTATATGCCTACAATAATATATCTGTCTTTGTTTCCAACATTTATTCGAGAGAAATTATTGAGAAAAAAAATTTTTACGAATGAAAGAAATATTCTTTCGATGCGTGTCAAGTGAATGTTGGGGACAAAGAGGTACTATTTTTTCATCGAATATACTATTTTATTGTCAAGACAAAATATCTTATTCGGTCGTCGTTCGGAATAAGGCTTTGTCTCGAATACTATCGCGACAATGAGATACAACCAACCATATAACGAGAGAAAACATTGTATCGGATGAGAAATATCTAATATATTTAATGTCTCGCGCTCAATGTTAAGAATAAGTATGATTTTACGAATATTTTAACGCGTTTCTAATATATAACAATAAAATCGACTTATAAAGCCAGACGAGCTTGAAACACCGCATGATCTTGAATCAACGGAATATGTAAAAGAATAAATGCGTCACTTACTTGCGAAATGGTCAACTAAATGCGAATGGTTCCACTTTTTCAGTAGCTCTTTTGGCTGGTCGTCGGCCATGGATAATCTTCAATTATATCAGACACAATCTGAATAAATATATTTTTTTTCACTTTAACCCGAATTTTTTGGGTCTTCTTCCGTCACAACCGATTATCTCGAACGTCCCGAGCAGGGTGAGAGATTCCAAGTGTCGACGGCACTACGCAGTATATAATGAATATCGTCTATCATGCGTGCGTGAAATTGCTACCGGCACGGAAGTGCGATTCTCATTGGTTGAGACACGAGTCGTATTTGGTCGTGTTCGAAGTGAAGTAAGCTTCTATAAGTGAGTGAGCCATAACAAACTATTCATTGCGAAAAAATATGAACCGCCCTTCACAAGAATAAACTGTCCGTTTCAAATGAATATTGAAGATATTCGTGTTCTAAAGTATACTATCGAAATGATAGTTCTTTGCTTGAAGGAAATATAAATTTAATCATACCAAACAAATATGCTATTCGAATAAAATAATGTGTTACTCATTTTACTACAGCTTTTTTAAAACAATCACAATCAATTTTATATCCAATCAAAATAAATATTGAAAATGGTACAGAAATATTTTTAGAAGTAAAATAATGATAAATTTATTGCAAAGAAATAATTTTGTTCGAAAAAAATCATTTCGTATTGATGTCGTTTTTTAGATTCAAATAATCTCATGTTTATGATGCAATAAATCTAATTGATCCAATGAATGCAAATTTAATAAAATCCATTTAAATAAAAATATTTGTAGATATATGTAGAGTTATTTCGGTAGAGGAAGGGGCCAAAAATTAAGTGGAACACCGGTGACGAGCGAATGACGCTGAAGAAGACTTTAATTAGTATAACGGTTGAAATAAGAGAACGAATATGTAGGAGATTCCCGGGGGAGTGATATATATAAAGAAACGAAGTAGTTCCAGTCGGGTTCTTTTGTGAAGATGGCGCTCCATATACCGAACACGCGGGAACTTGGCGTCCCAGAAGACTCGGGCGCCGCCAGCGCCACTCGAACGCACGAATAGGACAAAAGGCGCGTTATCGTGTCGTATATTCAAACATCCATTCGACAATATAAAATAATGATGAATTTATTAAAAAGAAATAATTTTGTTCGAAAAAAATAATTTCGTATTGAAGTCGTTTTTAGATCCAAATAATTTCATGTTTATGATGCGATAAATCGAATTAATTCAAAGAATGCACATTTAATCGAATCTATTTAAATAAGAATATTTATAGAAATAAAATAATGATGAATTTATTGCAAAGAAATAATTTTATTCGAAAAAAATAATTTCGTATTGAAGTCGTTTTTTAGATTTAAATAATCTACTGTTTATGATGCGATAGATGTAATTTATCCAATGAATACAAATTTAATCAAATCTATCATGCATCTATTTGTTACTGTTAAATAAGAGTTTAATATAATGGAGTAATAGATCCGTGACAATATGTTATTAAATGAACAGTGATTCTCATGGTTCAACAAATAAATAATCGAAATAATATTTCGATTTAATAAATGAATTCATGTTTTCAAATTCAATAATTTTTTCTCTCAGTGTATATGTGCAGTACATGTTCCCATAGTTTCAACGCGAAATTCGAAAAACTGTAAACGTTACAGCCCGCCAACGCTGTGAAGTGAGAGCACAGAGGGACAGGCACAGATGGGCAAGACGTCATTAAATTAACCACTAATAATTACGATTACTACTCTAAATGTTAATTTTATTAGTGTGTAACAGATTACTTAAGTAATACGTTACTACAACAACTAGTGCAACTTAGTTCGAATTTTATGTAAACTTCGAATGGGTTTTTCTCAAAATTCCACCTTCCAAATTGGCGTGCAGGATCATAGTCCAGTCGGAATGTACAGAAATTCGACCGACATCTATTCTCGGAGGCCAGAACGTCGCCAATTTTTTTGTAGGTCCTTTGGATTACCAGAAATGTATCCTAAAGTTTTCCTTATAAAATACGGTGTTTTGCGACCATCAGAGATGACTAAAAAACTCAGTTTTTGAATGATATATTTTTTGGAATTGTTTTTATCGAAAAATGATTCCTACCAAAGTTGTGCGGGATGATGTTACTTATAAAGTAAGTTATATACAAAAATTACGTAGGATTGTTAGTTTAATGGCCAATCATCGGTGAACGAATTTTCGTTTGCTGCATGCACTTCGTTTATTAATGAACTTAGTGACTTAGAACCGTCAAATAGAAACTATAAGTGTTCGATCTGAAAAAAATCTGAATGTATCTGCAAATCAAAGTCGGGAAGCTAGACCGCACGTCGATTCGCAACTCTCGCGGCAACCTTGCTGTAACACACTGGCACAGCTCCGCCATTTTGATGACAAAATAACTAAAAAGATTTGTTGTGTATCCTTAAGGGGAGGTACCTGAGTAAACGGCGAGAAAAGCAGGAGAACGTCGGGAATTTTCATCTCAAACACTATTGTTTCGATTGGATCCGGGTTTTTTTTATTGGAAAATATGTACATTGCGGTTATGTTTAGTAATTTTCAAAAGTAAAATCGTCTGCAAGCGCCGTTGTGGTCAGCGTCAGACGTGTTGTTCGTTGACAATGTTTGTGGTGCCAAGGATTCCGGGGAGTCGGTTGATCTGAAACATGAAAACGCAACGGATTCTTGAAATATAATTTCATTTTTCATGTCATTTTCACAGAAATTTTCATTTTTGACCGAATTGCGACCGTTTTAACTTAACATTCGTTTTTCGTTCGCAATTTTCGACGAATTTGGTTGCATAAAAAAGTAATGGCTCAATCAAGTAAAAAACCCCTACGTGGCGAACGAGAAAAACCATCGAAGAATATTATATCCAAATGTAAACGAAGTCGGACAAGCCGTTTTCGAGATACATCTGGCACCGATTTTGAAAACTATGTTTCGAGATAATCGCGTTTAAAAAGTGGGTACAGAAATAACGCGCTCGGCCGCTAGGCCGCTACGTCCCGGGTTCGAATCGCAGTCGCGTACATTTTGTCGTGAAATGTTTTTCTTCGGCATTGTGCGGCGAAATAAGACTAGTTCCACGACTGGGGGGCGAACTTTGATGACCGGCTGTATTGCTATAGGTTTTCCGCAGTTTCCCTATACCCATGACAGAAATGTCATGATGAATATGATACAGAGGGGGAATTCGGCTGCGGCTGCAAGGAGGGGGGGGGGATAGGGACAAAAAGTGAAGAACGGAGCGTAGAAAAAGAAACAGTGGAGGAACGAAACAGTCACAGTGGAGGAAATAATAGGTAACAAACGCGAACAGCGTGTACCTTAGGAAAAAAACCAAATTAATACTCTCTAGATCTACTCTAGATGTGACGCCTTAAGGGAACAATAGGTAAGAGAACTGAAAGAAGGCATGGGGGAACAAGAATCGACGTTTTTTCTAGGTGTTTTGATAGGCCGAGTTGCGAAATAGAGTCCGGTAGAAAAAAGAAGGAAAAAAAGTTTCTATTGTCTTTGATTTAGGTAGCTCTACAAATTTGGATAAGTTGCGTACAAACTAAACATATAACCAAAAACGCATCATAATGATAGGGTTGTGGAAAACTTTGGGCTGATTTGTTGAGCATCTCTAAGTTTTTTTATGATAGACTATATATAGCGTGTAACATAATATCTATTCGGGTTTAAACCAGGTTAACTAACCTAAAAACCATTTTTTAATTGGGCGTGGAAATAGGAGGGTATGATGGACCAAATGGGAAAGGAAAAAACGCCATCAGATAGCGCGTCGAGGTTGTTGGCTGTTCGTAATTGGGTCGGTGCCGTAGGGCTAACGCCTGTTCTGTTTGTTTTTTGGGGCAAAATCCGGGCGCTGGATCCGGGGGGTCCTCGTTTTCTTTGCTTGTACGCCGATTACGACCGGTGTTGAGGTTAGGTCTGGCGTCACTTTTGATCACGGAAGAGATATTTCCATGGTCTTTGATGGATTCATGGTATACCTCATTCAGTGCCTGACCGCTGAGAGGTCTTCGTGATGTAATATTTTGGATAAGGGTCCGAACACCCCCCCGATGAAGGTGAATTTTTGCACAGACCTTCCTTTTAATATTTTAAGCCGAACACGCCGCGACTATTTATACAATAGGATGGGCTTTAGCAGACGACTTTTCAACGTTGAATCTACATTACCTGAAAATGCGGCGACGAATCGAAAATCTAATGACACTTTACCGATGAAATGTGATTTTTTCCTATCCATTTAGTTTGGGTCATTTTTCGATCCGTCTACCGGGTGTGTAAGTATGAAACCGGAATTTGCCTATAGGTGGCGCTAGATGTCGATGCAGTTACCGACACATCACGTCAGCGGTGTCTTGTTATTGTATTGATATCCGACAAAGATTTTCAACTCGCAATAACACGAGTTTCATTCAGTAGCATTAGTTTATTAGAGCTAAACATGTCGAGTTTTGTGCCAACAAATTACGATTTGCCGACAGCACTACTTTTCTGTTTTCATCTGAAGAAAACCGCAGCCGAATCGCATCGAATGCTTGTGGAGGCGTTTGGTGAGCATGCTCTCGGTAAAACACAGTGTTTCGAGTGGTTCAAACGGTTCAAAAGTGGCGATTTTGACGTGAGGAACGAAGAACGTGGAAGACCACCGAAAAAGTTTGAAGACGCTGACCTGCAAGCCTTGTTGGACGAAGACGACGCTCAAACACAACAACAACTGGCGGATGTACCTACAGTAATGATATGATACTTCGTATCATATCATACTTCGTATCATATCATTACAATAAACGTGTTTTTTCTGTACAAAAATTCCGGTTTCATACTTACACACCTGGTATTCAATCTTGAGATCTCATAATATTTGGCCGAATTTCTGAACGATTTTTTTTACCATGAAAATAATTCCACACTCGTCGATTTGTTGAATCGAATAAAGTCATTCGGTCGTATCGTAAACATACTACATACGTCCTTTTAAGTATCACTGAACACTTTTTCACAACAGCGCAGTAGGAGCGTTTTATATTAGACGCTCTGCGCAGCCTCGAGTCGTAGCCCTGGCATACACGCAGTGCGCTTTGCGGAAAGTTTCTCGAAAAACAATTGGCCAAATGACAATCTGCCGAATACAGTTTCTCGAATAAACAATTTCTCAAATACAATTTGCTAAAAGAACAATTTCCGAAATGAACAATTTCTCGAATAGGATATCCCGAATGGACAGTTCCTCGGATAGACAATTTCCCGGATAAACAATTTCCGGAAAGAACAATTCTTCGAATCAACGTTTCCCAAACAAACCCAACCAAACCCAAACAAACCCAATTTTAATTTAGTAATTAATTGAATAATTTCATAGTTTTATAATAGTTTAAGTATTCAGTCATCCTTATTCAAGTATTCAAGTATCTTAACTAACATGTGCACTTTTCTAATCGAAAGTATAATTTAATGTTTTATAAAGTTTTTTCCAGTGAGTCAAACTAAAAGAAAATCGCGAGATTTTCAATGCATAATGATGCAGTGAAATAAATTTTACGATTGACCAACGTAAAAAATGCGTTATACGAAGGATTTCCCTCGAGTAATGATGCAATATGATTGCAAATATTAATTAGTCAAAACTTGAGTTATTCAATTTATTCATAATTTGATCATTTGCCCCGAAAAGACAATTCCATCGGCAAATTGTCCATTCAGGATAGTGTATTAGAGAAATTGTGCATTCGGTAAATCGTGTACGAAAAATGGTCTGTTCGATAAACTGTGTTCGGGCAATTGTTCATTCGGGAAATAATTCTTTCACACGGAGAAAAATACGGCCTCAAATTCTAACACTCATTGCCAAAATTCTAATATTCAGTGCTAGAAAGTATAGCAGTTTACTGCCAGTTCGGAAAGTCTAAGACTTGTTATAGAAGTGTAAAAGTGATTCTCACACCGTATAATAAAAATGATGCGTGCATATTACATTTGAAACTATTCTCGCATAGGCGCGAGTCCTTTATGACACGCTATATTTTCATATGGATTTTACTATACGTATAGCATGAATCTTCGTGTATGTATAGATTTCACTATACGCATAGCATTAATCTTCGGCGTATAGCGAAAAGTATTACGAAGTTGATTAGTAAAATGTGACTCTTTATACCGTACTTTTCGTAGAATACTGGAAACTACCCGTGTAGAAATGGGTGTCGCGTAGAGCTAGCCGCGGTCTATTTTTGCCCATTACTTACCAGCGGCTGGCAGTGAAACTAGTCCGCCGCTAGCTTTGTATGTAACACTTGGAAATCTAACGCCTAGCCAGATGTTCTAGCTCGGTGCTAGATAGCTCTTAAATAGACGCTAGCTGGAAAGAAAGCTATTTTATAATTCGACCCTGGTTAGGGTTAAATAGAAAATTAAAAAAAATCTGATCACTTTGGAAAAATAAGAAATTGTATTAAATATTATAAATATCGAGTATTAATACACGTAAGAAGTAAAATAAGTAGGTTAGAAATTATTATAATTAATAATATCACATTTGAAGTAATTTTTTGTTGTTAAATATTTATCGCTTTTTTAATGGTGCGCGATCGCGTTTGTATTTTTTTTGTTATTGTTGTACTGATGATTACTTCATTGTTTATTGTATTGTTGATTACTTTTTTTAATGGATTATACCTTTTTAAACGTTGAGCGCTTTTTTACGGTGTGTGATCGCACCGTATTGTATCTCGAAGGCTTCCGCTTAATTGTTTTTTCAATGAAAAGTTTTTTTAGGTTTCGAAAATGAAAAATTAATTTTAGTCAATAATTATTGGCTAAATATAATTATAATTTACGATATTATTCAAATTAAATTACTCGGCACATCGAGAAAAGGTAACGCATAAAAAAATCATCTTAATTTTTGTTAGCAAATTTTTTAAAACCAATATATGCATAATATGTCGATATAATTTTATCATTGCATATCAATGTTTGTATCTTTCTAAAACTCGTTGGATTATTAATTTTTTTTTGCAAATGAATGTTGTTTTTTAGCAAAAATTGCACTTACCATTGCCTTCTTGATTTTGCAAACGTTTTGCGATCGCATCGTTTATATCGGCTTTTATCGCTCGGTATTTACGGACTCTATCTCGACTGGATTTTTTCTCCCGCTTTTCGACCATAATTTTTAATAATTATTACTTGAGGAATAATTTTTCTCAGTCTGATAAAACTGTCACACGAAGAAAAAAGGGTATAATCCACCGTGCCATGCACCCAGACCGGCGACTCGATGTATCGAGAGAAAATCTGGTTTCTCCATCTGGCGGCTAAGCAAGTAACACTGCGAGAAAACATACGAGAAAAACTACTTTACCGTCATCTAGCGGCGAGATACCCAAAAAGTAGCTAGCAAAAACTTGCCAGCCACAACCTAGCGCCTCGCGAGTTATGCTATCTAGATCAATCTAGACAGCGGCTAGGGTCAAAATAGTTTATGCCGAGTGAATTTCTACACGGGTAATTGTTCCAATCACGTGGGCAAAATATTTTTTGAATACTACGAAAAACCACAATATGCCGAATGAAATGTATAATTTGTATCAGTTTACGTGCCATATCGTAGCTTGAAATTTAAATTTCTTCATTATTACTATACCACAATTACAATTTTTGTCTTCCATTCAATACTTTTTGATATCTAATGATATTTTTTTTAGAAGCATAGTATTAATTCTAAACTTCGAGGCCCCTGTTTTCTCCGTGCAGGAAATTGCATGAGAGAAATTGTCATTCGGACAATTGTTTTCGACGAATTTTCCGCAAACGATGCTGCGCCCCCGCTTTCTCATACCGCACGTTCTTGTGATATACATATATACATATTATTAATAAACATAAAGAATTTTACAATTGCGTTTACGGTTCTCATCTCTCACGAAGGTTAGAACGTTTGTGAAATATAAAGTAAACGGTCCGTTTTAGGGCTAAAGTCAATTTTACGCAGGCTCTCAGTCTCGTTTGTGCTAACCTCAAAAAGTTCTTTGCGTATATCAAACGAACGGTCCTTTTCACGGGCAAAAATAAATTTGACGGAGGTTCTTCATCAAACATACGTAGCGACAAAAATTGTTAGAGCTTTAAGTGTCGAAAGGATACAAGTATTGATTTCTCTTAAATCCTTCAGACAAAAATGTACATCTTTGGGTATTGCGAAGTAGAAATTAGAGTACAAACAAAAATTCATATCTCTTTCAGGGCCCCAAGCAGGGTTAATGAGATATAGTATCTAAATGAATACAAGGTATGAGTGTTAAATAAATTTAATTCACTAGCTGGAGGTAGTACATCACCCTGCTCATACATCGATTTAATAACTATGGGGAGTGAAGTCTTTTTTTTATATTTGAACGATTCTGTAATTAGTCTACAAAGTTTGAGAAACAGCGTGTTCTGTTTTCATCAACCTTCTGTTCGATTCTGTTAAATTTTGCGTAACATTTTGGAACAAAAAACGATTTAAAAATATATTATCGCTTGGATATACTTGTCTTCGATGTCAGTGATAATAACGTCATAAGGTATAACCTGAAGGCTTGGATTATTAATTAATTCAATAAAAATGTCCTTGGCGATTTCGTTAAGATAGATGTCCTTTAATTTATTTAACATAATTTAAAAAAAAACGAATTTTCAAGTTCATAAATAGGTAATAAAAAGTTTGGAAACAATGTATAATGCAACTAATGCTACGGATCCGATCTCCCAGGTTTCGACGAATTCAAATATCTCAAAATTGTTGTCCCACCTAATACGAAATTGAAACTATATCCGTATTGTTTCTCCAGACATATTAGAAATTTACTCTCTGGATTAAAGCTACACAAAAAAAAGATATTTCCCCTTTCAAAAACATATAAAATTGCATGTAAAGACACAAAAGTAAAAAAAAAGACGCCAACCAAAAAAAACCTTCCGAAAACATTATTGCTTATTCGACCGTATAAAAAATCTGATTTAAGGTAGTTCCTCTGCGAAAATCTCAACCAAAAGTTTACATACCATGTTCATGTTTAAAAGATTGATAATTGGTTTAATTAGTAATAAATCAAATTAGAAACTACGCAATCTTGACTCGGTACTAGTAGATAATACGATGGATATCATTTATTGCCGTAAAATATATTTTATATTGTGTTTTTGATTTACCGTTGCCAGTAAACTTTTTGCCGGGACTGCCCAGGCTTTGGCCCAATACACTCGTTCGCTTGCAGGCTGAGCAGGATATTTACTATACGACCAAAATTGTGAGGGCTTCTCATGGTTATATCTTGGAAACTAGATGGTGAATCATTCTCATTTTTTTCACATTATTCGTGATATCTCACTGTAGCTTATCCTCGTTTTTTATCAACTTCTTAATTTTAGTTCTGACGGTAGAATTAATGATGCTCTGCTTGTCCATCATAACGCATTTGTTACGTGTATACCAAGCCAACTTCAAGTGTAAATATCTCAGGTTTGGGGTGGTCAAACTTATTCAAATTGCACAGATGTTTGGATAATGTATTAAATAACATATATGTCAAATTTCAACCATTTCTTAATTCAACTCTTCTGTGGAGGTACTACCTTAAGGTCGACCTAGCGCGATCGTCGGAAACAAAAATATCACGTGCTACATATAATAGATCATATACATGAATCTATAGTTTCGTAATGAAACTTTGTTTAATTAAAATTTACTTCCAAATAAAACTTTGTATTGTAGTATTATTTTAAATATGCCGCGAAACATACGTCCTTGGATATGTGGAGCGATGCGGTGTCTCCATGTCTCTTCTTGTTATAGAGGACAAATATTTTTTACGGGTAATTATTGTCTTTACTCAATGTTTTTAGCAAAACCGAATAGTGAAGGCAGTCCAAACTTTTTTCACTTTCATTAACTAGTTTGCTATCTAAAAATAATTTATCTTCAAAATTTATATACACAATAGAATAGTACGACGAATTATGTGACCTGGCTGCCGATCAATGCAGACTCTGCAGTGTTAAAAGTTGCAATTTTGAAACCTATTGTCTCCCAATCTTAATAGTCGACTGTTCTGAAATTTCACTCAAACATGCATAATGATATCAACAATGTCTGGTTAAAATTTGAACAAAATCTATAGAAATCAAGAGTGCGCTCTTTCTACCTTGACTCAACATTTTTTTTATTTTAATTCAGACAATGGCTTTTTCATTTGTTTCAATTGACCTGTACAAAAAAAGTAAAATAAATTTCTATAACATAGTCAAATAAGTTTACTAGAAGTGTTGTACACAAAATTGTTAAACCTTGAGAATAATATTTTTCCAAATATTTTATTTTTATTTAAAAAATCATATAACTATTACAATGTAAAACTGATATCGCCATTATAAAACTGTACAAAGTATGTGCCACACAAGTACACTGGAAATGCTGTGCAACACCTTGGCGTGCATGGTTAAGAAAAAGAAGGTCGGCGAAGCATTTCATCTTCCAAACTACTCAACATTCAGGTTGGAAAAACATCAACTGCTGCAATTTATTATGCAAGTGGAAATCAAATTTACGATCTCGCAAAGTACGGATTAAATAATTTATTTGATCCGTACTAGACCGCGCGATACATGAAATATTATTTTTTTTGCATAATTTAATATGCTATATAAAGGTATAAACTTTCTTCTCTGTTACACAATTATTATTCATTACATGAAAAATATATTTTGTCGCATAGACTTTGATGTAATGGTCAGAGTATCCATCTCCAAGCCACAACATCGGCAAGTTTAAGTAGCGAATTATGGTGCCATCCTCATGCTGGTGGAAAAAGAAATATCTCGGTATCACTGCTGACCATTATTGCACTATATTCGATGTTTTGTCCAAGTACAGTCGAATATTTATCAGTGGTAGACATAACGTAACTCTGATACGGTGACGTGAATCGTGTGGATCGACGTATACACCGATAATACTTCAATATTATCCCGGCGGATCACACCGACGCAAGAGGCACGCACTGCTAATAACCCTGGCAGTCGATGCGATGTTACAATTAAAAATAACACAGCCGTAAAAGTTGTTTATGCAGACAGTAGGAATGGAAATTTGCGTACCTTCCCGAGCATTTTTCCATGCACGCTAAGTCGTTGCACAGCATTTGGAGTGTACTTGTGTTGTACATACTTTGTATAGTTATACTATACAGGGTGAGGCACTAACTGTTGGCACCTTGAATATCTCTGTAACTATCGATGTCACAAAAAAATGTTTGAAACAAAAGTTGTACCGTACGGAGGGGGTCATCAAATGTGACCATTTTTTTTTATCTCAGTGGAGGCGCTGTCGCACTGTAAAGGTCACCTCCACTTTTTTAAATGGGACGGTTCATTTTTTTTTCAACTATCTTGTAGAGCATCGGAAACTGCATACAAACATTTAGGGGTCAAAGTCGATCAAGGTCATTTAAGATCAAAAAGTGACATGAACTTTATTTTTATGCGAAATTACCTTTATCCACGGTAGATGTTCAAAGTGATTGCCATTGGAATCAATGCAGTATTGCAATCTCCTCACAAGAATTTCTTATCACTTCGGCACTTATCGCCGAAGTGTTGCCATTGTCTTGTATGCAAACAGCGGCACCAAACCTACAATGTACACGGAATATTGTACAATGTTTCACCCAAACAAACCCAAGATAACGATGGTAAGAATGGTGAGACTAGTACTAATGAATCAAGCGAATGTAAATGATGTATTCTTCTGAAGAGCAAACTGATATGCTTCTAATTTACGGAGAATGTCAGAAAAATGGAGTGAGTGCTAAAGACTTATACGCTAAAAGATTTCCTGAACGTTCTCATCGCACACGCCGTACATGTCAAATTTCGTACACTAAACTGAGGACAACTGGATCCTTAACCCGTCGGGAAAGTAACCGACAAAAGCGAGTTAGTAACGAAGAAACGGAAATTGGTGTTCTTGCCGCCGTTCATCGAGACCCTTGTGCGAGTTCTCGTCAAATTGCGAGGGAATCTGGCGTAAGCCAAAGAAGTATTCCACGTGTTCTACATCGTCATAAATATCATCCTTACCACATCAGTCTCCACCAGGAATTAACTGGTACGGATTTCATGAATCGCACTGAATTCTGCCGATGGGCTCAACGCCAGATTCAGAGAGATGACTCATTTATTAATCGGATCTTATTTACTGATGAGGCAACATTTACGAATTATGGAAATATTAACTTGCATAACATGCATTTGTGGTCAACTGAAAATTCACATGGGCTGCGGCAAGCTGCACACCAAAGACCGTGGTCGGTTAATGTATGGTGTGGGATTATTGGGGATATAATTATAGGCCCTTATTTCATCGAAGGGAATCTTAATAGTAGGAATTACACCACATTCCTTCAAGAAACATTAGGTCCGTTATTGGAAGAAATACCTTTAGAAACAAGAAACAGAATGTGGTATCAACACGATGGCTGCCCGGTACATTTTTCGCTGATAGCTAGAAATGAATTGCAAAAGAGATTTCCAAATCGTTGGATTGGACGCGGAGGAGCTGTATCGTGGCCGGCTCGCTCGCCAGACTTGACACCTCTGGACTTTTTCTTGTGGGAAAGAATTATTCGAGCCTGTGATTCGATAAGTGCCGAAGTGATAAGAAATTCTACACAATCCGTGATGAGGAGATTGCAATACTGCATTGATTCCAATGGCAATCACTTTGAACATTTACTGTGAATAAACGTAATTTCACATAAAAATAAAGTTCATGTCACTTTATGATCTTAAATGACCTTGAACGACTTTGACCCCTACATTTTTTTAATGCAGTTTTCGTTGCTCTACAAGATAGTTAAAAAAATGTACCGTCCCATTTAAAAAAGTGGAGGTGACCTTTACTGTACGACAGCGCCTCCACTGAGATAAAAAAAATAGTTGCATTTGATGACCCCTTTCGTACGGTACAACTTTTGTTTGAAACATTTTGTTGTGACGTCGATAATTACAGAGATATTCAAGGTGGCAATAGTTAGTGCCTCACCCTGTATATTAGTGATATCAATTTTATGTTATCATAGTTATATGATTTTTTTAACGAAAATAAAATATTTGGAAAAATATTATTCTTAAGGTTTAACAATTTTGTGTACACGTTTCTAGTAAACTTACTTGGCTATATTATAAAAACTCATTGCACTTTTTTGGACAAGTCAGTTAAAAAATATAAATAAGCCATAGTTTGAATTCAAATAAAAAATATTCGGAATTAAGTCAATTTTTGTGACCAGATTTATTTTAGTCCTATTCTAACTTTTGTAAGTTTTTGAAGGGTAAGTTATATGCCGCTCACCATTTTGTGCGTTTACTTTTCGCTCCGTCTACTTTTCGCGGTAGACACCATCCAAGTTTTTTTGGGAGGGTTTTCGGAAGGGATAACCGTATGCCAATTATCCACATACCATTCCGGAGCTCAAGGAAGCAATTGGACGCACCATTAATGAAATTAGCTTGCAATTGTGCCAAAATGTTACCAAAAGTTTCGTCAAAACCCGTGTAGAAACTTGTTTCGGAAAAAAAGTACTGCACCGGATCTGCTGTCCCTAGATAATATCAGGCCCTGGTTCGCAATGCAACGGGTCCAAGGCTAAGTCCTGATCCGCCGTTCCCGTTCTGGGGAACTGATTAGGAACGGGCCGGGGAACGAGCGGTAAATAATTACGAAAGTCGTAGGGAGTAGATTGGAAATAGCCAGGAACAAACGAGGAAACTAAAAATGACGTTTCAGCGTTTTCGGAATCTTTAAGGGGGTAAAATCGGGAGTGTATTAAATGTTGTATTTTGACTGCAAGCTACAGATTTCTGCAAATTAAAGAAGTAAATAAAGTTCCCAGAAATGATGCTTTTTCGGCTCAAAACTCGACATTTTGGCACGAAAAAAATGATGCGATGTTGACACAAAATCGTTAATATTTCCAGGTCATTGTCTTGCCAGATGGCCAACCTAACGATATGACGTTTTACATCTGGCAATTTGAACCATACCCTCCCCGTGGGGCCATCTTTTGTCAAACGGCAGAAACTTATTTGTACTCCCAATACTATGAATATTAATAATTTACCGTGATGATGTGACTACATTTATTGTAATTATAGCCTTCATCATATCGGCATACAATTTTCGTCAACCATGGTAATTTATTCTTTATGATAGCATTGTCGGGCGGCGATTATCGTTAAAAAAAATAATATGATAATAAAACGGAACATACAGTTTCAATACATTTAATCATATTATTATATTAAATTATTAATATCTTTGATGACGCAAAAAGTATTATTTAATAATAGGTCGGGATTTGACAGTCGAGAAAAGTCAATGTTTTGCTCAGAAAAAGATTTAGTTATATGCCTGGTTTGTTCCACGAGAGGGCCCGGTTACGCAAATCAGACGAGGCAAGGCAGGCCTGGACCATACGTAAAGTCGGGAATGCCCGGTCACATTTCTGCACGGGAAGAGTGAACGTTGGCAAACAGGGACGAGGCGGCCATTTATCGGATGTTGTGTTCCACACAGAACCTCCATGTTTATACCTTAGATTAAAACGAAAATATTCGTACTTTAGAGTAATCAATACGTTTTATTAATATATTAAATCATCAGCTCAGATTGAGATTGATACAAAATTTGCGAGATTGATAGGTGTCGTCGTTTTTTTCTTATTTCTATCTTCCATCCACGTTCTTCGACTCTCCCTTCCACCAATTCCGCCACTATGGAGCAGCCCAAGAGAAAAGAAAAAAGTGTGTGTGTGTGTGTGTGTGTGTGTGTGTGTGTGTGTGTGTGTGTGTGCGTGCGTGCGTGCGTGCGTGCGTGCGTGCGTGCGTGCGTGCGTGCGTGCGTGCGTGCGTGCGTGCGTGCGTGCGTGCGTGCGTGCGTGCGTGCGTGCGTGCGTGCGTGCGTGCGTGCGTGCGTGCGTGCGTGCGTGCGTGCGTGCGTGCGTGCGTGCGTGCGTGCGTGCGTGCGTGCGTGCGTGCGTGCGTGCGTGCGTGCGTGCGTGCGTGCGTGCGTGCGTGCGTGCGTGCGTGCGTGCGTGCGTGCGTGCGTGCGTGCGTGCGTGCGTGCGTGCGTGCGTGCGTGCGTGCGTGCGTGCGTGCGTGCGTGCGTGCGTGCGTGCGTGCGTGCGCG
>OX632368.1:6761364-6783874 GCA_951751655.1 Ophion costatus
CCTGCGGACAAGGCGGAAAAAGTTTTCAAATAAATAAATAAAAAAGTACGCTAAAGCTGGAGCCTATAGGCCAACTCAAAGTACTCCCGCCAAGGCCGTGAATTTTCCCATTTAATTTCAATGGAAACTCGGACCTACTACACTTTTTTTTTGCCTCCACCTAAATAGTATTTTGAAAAATCTGAAACTTGGCATATATCTTTCCTATAGTCATACGTATTCTACAAAAAATTGGGTGATTTACAACGATGACATTTTCAAAGTACCAGCGCGTCAAAGTTGCGTTTTGAAGTAAAAAATCATCATTTAACGAAATAAATGGATTAATAAATAATATTAAACAATTAGATATACTTACATGAGTTTTTACAAATTGTATGAACTAAGAATTGTTACATTAACCATGTCGTTGCAGTAATTATGACGAGACACATTATTTTTACTTGATCATTCAACAGCACGATTATGGCCTCGTAAATCATCAAAGTTTCTAATGTAAATTAAGTACGTCAAAATCTCTATTTTGTAAACGAAACTCGATACAAATGCACGATTAATTGTTTAATATTATTTATTAATCCATTTTTAAGTATTATTATATTATATTATCTATTAATCCATAATTGAGTAAACGAAACTCGATACAATTGCGCGATTAATTGTTTAATATTATTTATTAATCCATTTATTTCGTTAAATGGTGATTTTTTACTTCAAGACGCAACTTTGACGCGCTCGTACTTTGAAAATGTCATCGTTGTAAATCGCCCAACTTTTTGTAGAATACTTTAGGAAAGATATATGCCAAGTTACAGATTTTTCAAAATACTATTTAGGCGGGGGCAAAAAAAAGTGTAGTAGGTCCGAGTTTCCATGGAAATCAAGTGGGAAAATTCACGGCTTTGGCGGGAGCACTTTGAGTTGGCCTACAGGCTTCAGCTTTAGCGTACTTTGTTATTTATTTATTTGAAAACTTTTTCCGCCTTGTCCGCAGGAAAATTCAAAAACACTCCAAATAAGGACCACCCTAATATACACACTAACGGCGGATGGTATGGATGCACCTTCGCGGGTTTCCGACCAAACGCGGTTATAAAGATAACATGTCTGAAATATAGATTTTTGCAAACGCTGTTTTGATCATTTTGGTTCCTACCTCTTACTATCTAAATATTTTATTCTATACGCATAGTTTCGGAGGCACAGTGTACTTTAGGAAACTGTCCCATTTTATAGGAAGTTTTATAACGTTGCGAAAAATCAGGAAAAAATGTTTCACAACGAATCCAAAGTATATTTCAACCCACTCGAGTTCTTCTAAAAAAGAGGTCTAGATTAATTTGCTTAAAAAATGATACGCCAGTATATGAGATCAAAAACGCAAAAGAAAACAATCCAGTTAAAAGTTACCTAACAAGTAAAAACAGTAGTGTAGATTATGAAAAAGTATACATAATGCAGCATGTTTTTTATTTACCAAATAATTTCTGGGAAATCCTGTCATGCTTTTTTTACCGAGTTCTGTAATTCATTTTCCGCAGTTATTACACACAGTTAGTACACACAGACACACAGATACGCAACGCATCACACACACACACACACGCGCGCGTACGTACAACCACACACACAGCCTTGGACAAAACTATTAGGCACCATGGAGAATGCTACATATTCGGGAATAGTATTGAGCGGAGGAAAATAATAATACATTTGGTTGAAAAATTAGCCTCGATGACTGAGGCAACCCCTCTTTGGGGATGGAGTCGGCATGAACAAGTAAACCTTTTCATTTTCCATTTTCATCAAACTTGACATATTAGTAGGTGGGCGAAAATATTCGGCAGGTATTTTGTTATGTTTGAAAAAACCTGTTCGCACGGAGTGAAACGGTCTCTTCAAAATTCACGTTTTTTTGTTAAGTTTTTGGCAATAACTTTTGAACGGCGCGAGATAAAAAGTTATTCAAATGGCAAAAAAGAATGCATTTTTCGAGCACTACAAATTTATCATGATCACGGTGGGAATAACCACAAATTGAATATTGTTTATTGTAAAAATCGATATTTTTAACGCATAGATCTGAATGTTTTTGTTGCACTTTGATGCATTATTGGACGTGTGTAGTGGATGAAATAAAAGCTAAAACCTACGTGTTTTTTGTTTGTCGATATCTCGCAATGAGAGGGTAAAACCACCCTTCAATTTTTGCAAGCGATTTCGGTATCCAAGGTTTCTGATTTTATACGGATTAGCAAAATGTCCCAAAACGGCCCTCTTATTCTAAAAATATCTGCACTGAAACCGGCTATACCAATTATATGTCACCATCACCCTGCAATCTTCCCGTCCTACTTCTCGCGTATTGTGGCAAACAAGCTGCAGTTGTGGGAGTTTTCCAGGGGCATAGATCTGGCAATACTTGAGGGACCATTCCAGTGTGACTGGCTTAGAAATTTCTTATTTTTATGATTAAAAAAACGAAATTCGATAATCAGTCCGATTTTCTTTCTTCGTTTGTTCAAATGACTCATGATGAACATAAAAATATTTTTGAATGTGTTAGTTTTATTTTTTTGATGTCTATTTTTATTTAAACAAATTTTTTAGCCACGGCAAAATGATGCTTAAAAAATAGCGCCTAACGATGGAGTGGCCTACTCCTCCAACAGTTGTCTGTAAGAAAAAAACCAAAAGGATTATTATGAATCAGTATGAAAAACTGTAAAGGCGTACGGAGGATTTTTTTTCGATGAAAATCAACAAGATGCTGCCGATTTCAAAACTAAGTGTCAAATCGGGACTTTCTTTTAACAGTTTCTCGTTCAGAAAAAATATAAAATATTGAATAAAAAAAAACGCTCCCGTACGACGTCAAGAAATTACGTGAAGAATGATATGGCACAATTTATGGTAGGGATAGTTTGGAAACTCTTCTTTTGAAATGTTCCACCGTTTTGAAAAACGACATTTCGAAAAAAAGCGCCCGTCCGCGCCAGGTCTCACACACGTGGTCGAGTCCTTTTTTTCTAACAAAAGCTGCAACGACCGGAATAATTCGAATTTCGCGACGAAAATTCAACAGCATGTTTAAGAAATTCCATATTTTTTAATAATGAAAAAAAACGAATTCCAAAAAGTCACAGTGGAATGGATCCTTAAATAAGGGATAATTTTTTTCGTTGGTCTACCATTCGATTTATAAAATATAAAGTTGCCTTTAAATAACAGAACATGAACTTCATTTATACTCAACAGTAACGCTGATACTACAAGGGTTGATAATATAGACATATTTCCTCTTCAAAACCATGCACCTTTTGTTCGGAATCTTATTTTGCCAGACGTACGGTCCCGAAATAATTCCCCATTTAATTGAAAATGGAACATTGCATATACCTACTAGTGGCTCGACGCCCTCTCATCAACCTTGTGACTTTGCCTGCAAAGGTTTTACAGGTAGACACCTACCTGTTTGCATTTCTACTCACTGTCCCCGTTCCTTTAAGATCATATTTTAATGATAAATAGTCTAAAGCCACGCTAGAGACTACAAAATCATTTTAATGATAGCGCCATTATCATCGATACATTCATGTTCAAGTTAACTGTGGACATGCAGTCTACATATATACATACATACGTTTTCGCGAGCACACACACGCACACACACACACACACACACACACACACACACACACACACACACACACACACACACACACACACACACACACACACACACACACACACACACACACACACACACACACACACATTTATATAGGGGGGGGCGGCTATGTTTAAGTTGAACGATGTTCAGCCTTGCTCGTTTTGTGGTTGGCGGTGTCGTCGTGTACTGTTCAACAAAATCTCCTCATGACACCCTTCACTATGCATACAGCCGTATGTACGTGTACATCTAAGCACATGTATGCCATTATCTACGATTCATACTGAATTTTAGGTGGTGAGATCTATCTCGAAAGTCCTCTCGTCTTCCTTTTCTTTCTGCCTTGGTGTCCGGACAAGTGGGATATACGCCGGAAAATAAAAGGCATCGAAGAAAATCGTCGTTACTCTTGCTTTTCGAGATCTTCTCTTCTATTCACAAGGGCTAAGCCTCTCGTCTCGTTCCCGTTTCGCAAAACGTTCCTTTTCAAAACTGTCGTCCACCTGCACGGAACATGTTCGTTGGTACATAAGAGTGTACATACGTATACATTCGAAAGTCGATTTTATGTGAGCTCGTGCTTGCGGCTGTATACTTACAGTCGACGTTTAAACCGAAAGAAAAAGAGAACTCGTGGAAAAAGATCGCGAGTCCGTGGCCTCATTTGTTCTGAATATGTCGCGTTTGCAACCCGATGTAAACGCGTAAATAGGTATATCGATGCGTCTGTACACGATGCTAAAATATAAAGGATAATAAATATACTAAAATGCATCCTAAAGTTGAACAAGAGTCTTTTCATTTTACGAGTTTGGAGAAGAAGTTCCAATGATTCTAATGGTTTGGCCGATGGGATTATATCGGGTGAATATCACGTTCCGAACCACGCTGGAGAATTTCCAATGAAATTTCGAGGTTTCGACCGAAATGAAGGAAATAAAAATAAAGCGATACAATCATTAAGTGCCCGGCGTGCCACATTTAGCACATTCAATTTCGATTGCTCCCGAAAATGGTCAGTCAATAATGCAAGCAATTCGTCCTTCCGCGTATTAATTCTACAATAATATCTCTCACAATGCAACGCTCGGTACCGTCTAAAATTGAATATGGCAAGAGAATCTCCTATGAGCAGCGGAAAGTTTCAATGAATTTGTTGGAAACCCTTTTTTAGTTACGAAAGTATTACTCCGATAGATCCGTGATCATGATAGTGTACCACATGTCGTATGTATGAGAATACGTAGATTCATACAATATCGAAGAAGAGGCCTGGATGCAGAGTTCCCCATATTCGACATATTTAGAAACTTCTATTTCCCGCCAACTTAGCCAGTTGGTTCTTACAATCCTGAAGCCTTTTGGTTCTTACAATCGAACATTTTTTTCAATCAAATTTCAGGAAGGCAACGAATTTTAAAAATGACAAAATTTTAATGAAATATCTATCACAATTGCCAGACGAAATAAAATTTCATATTGCATCGCTAAGATCTGGGTCTCGGATTTGGCGAGCTAAAATGAGAATTAATTTTTTCTTTTCATTTCGGGCAATAGTGGTTGGCGATACTTTTTTTACGTGCCAATTTGATACTTGACTCTGGTCTGATTCTCCTTCCGATCAGTGGCTATTAACTATCGTTTAATTCGTCGAGCTACATTTTTTCCCTGATATTTCGGCGATGTTTCTAGGTCCGACGATCGAAAACTTACTTTGTTTCTTTTTCGGAAATTTAAAAAAATTCATTTTTCGAATAACCGAATCGATATAGAGAAATACATAAAGAGGCGTGCTTTGAATGTACCAAAATCCAGCCCGAAATTCTCTAAAAAATACGTTACTCAAATATGAACGTAGCTACGGCCATTTGAAATGTCGAAGACTTCGAAAAAGTTACCAGTAGAGTTGAAAAAGGTTTTTATCAACGTGTACCAAATTTTAATAATCTATGAAATTCTAATTTTTCTGCTCATTATTAAAGTCACAGACTTTTCGTAAAATAATCGAAAACTCCAGGGGACATGCGTGAAAAAAACTCCCAAATGAACCTGTTTGCTTTTTCCCATTGAATCCTTGTCTCCCTTTTCGGTAGGAACACCAACTCGGTCTCATTTTATTCATAATTAATCGAACTTTCAGTAACATTTAATCCCATGAAGTACGCCTTTTTTAACGATTTTTTTGCTAATTCCCAGAGGTTTCTTTGCGACGGAAGGAAACGCGATATACTATTGGGGGTTTAACCAATGGAAAAAATCCGAGTCCAAGCAGCCGAAACGAATTATCTCAATTCGATACGTTAATTTTCTAATTCGATTTGGGAATGGGAATACTGTCCATACGTCAATGAACTCGTAGATATCGCAATCTCATGGGAGCTCATTCGAAATGATATATTATTCCGCATTTTTCGACACAGATCATTGACAATCCGAATGAACGTTTGTGCTGAACAAAATGCAACTCGCAAGAGGCGTGAGTAAAAAAAAAGCAAAATACGTACTTGGGAATCGTGAATCGATAAGTACACCTGACCAACTTGGGTCTGGGTCAAATCGCTTGAGCAACTATATTCTTCATACTTACAATATACTTACATGTATATTTAATAATTCAGAGAATGATGATCAAGCCTGCTGGTGCGCGTACGCGCGCGCGCGCGCGCGCGCGTGTGTGTGTGCGCGTGTGTGTGTGTGGGGCGTGTATGCGCGCACGTCAAACGGGCATACGCATCGCACGAATACATACGATGGAAGTTACTGAAAAATATATATATAAAGACCAGCAAACAAAGGTTGGCATGACACGCTACTTTTTTATGTGTACTGTCGTTGAAGCGTCGTTTGTACAGAAGTAACTACGTAAAGTAAAACGGGGCTACTTTGGACAGGTTTCGGAAGTTTTTTGTAGGTAACTTTTTTCTAGCATCCTAAAGTCCAACTTTTCTTGTTCCAATAGAATAATGTGTCCTTTGGTATCAAATTTATAAGAAAGTCAAACCTCGCCGATCCCACAATTTGATATGTATTTTTTTTAAAGTGTCTGCGTAGCCGGGCCTACGCAGACACTTTAACGTGTGCCTACGCAGTGTGGGGTTTCCTTGACACGGCATTGAAATGCAACTTATGTCAAAGATTAAGGATTTATTTGGAATTATGTGTTAAATAATGTAATATTTTATGCATTATAGATGGAATTAAATGAAAAACAACGGTTTTTAACAACCAAATTGTCGTCGTTCTTAAGGAAGGACACGACAAGCCGAAAAAGGTCGTTTTTACCGATTTTTTTATCTACTGGATTATTTATTTGAGTCTTGGAAAAGAGGTATGTTATTCAGCATACGTTTAACTTATTTCATGTCAATTTTTATTTTTGTAACTTTACACGAAAATAAAAACAATCGTTTTCTCAGAACCATCCAATCGATTTGAATTTTTCAACTGTAGCTTCTTAGATTGCTTCAACAGTCAAGTACGAGCGCTTTTTTCGAGTAATTGAAAATTGTAAAAAATATATCACTTTCGATATTAAAATTACAGTTGAAAGAACGAACTTTTTTTCAAACTCGTTTCTATTTTTTTAAATTGTTTTTTAATTTCCGCCCGTACTTGGTTACTAAAACTAATATATATATATATATATATATATATATATATATATATATAACAAAATTATTTCACTCTTACAAGGAACATCCCTCAGGTGACACCCTTCGATTTTGTTGAAATTTGGATATGTTATAAAGCACCGAAAAGTAAGCGATACGTATTTTTTTTTATCGGCGGAAAAACGGTTTTAAGGGGTGAAACGCGCCCTCGAAAATAGGGGTGTTTTTCGTTTTTCGTCGATAATGGTATCGTTCTCATCTCCAATGTATAGTACATGAAAAAATAAACATTGTTGCAATTTGAATTTTTTTTATATCTCATACCGTTAAAACGTTATCGACGAAAAACGAAAACACATCCCCATTTTCGAGGGTGCGTTTCACCCCTCGAAACCGTTTTTCCGCCGATAAAAAAAAATACGTGTCTCAAAATTTTTGATGCTCTATCACATATATGAGTTTCAACAAAATCGGAGGCGGACACCTGAGGGATGTTCCTTGTTAGTTTCAGTACTAAATTTACGACAGTTCTACTGTGTGCCGCGGAGAGCGTCGGCTGAAAACCAGTAGTGCTATAGCGACTCGTGCGCCGCCATTTTGTATGCTTTTGACAAATAATTTTTTTGCTACATACTTCAATATATACCTTATAAAAGCTAGAAGTTCTTTTGAACATGTATTTTATTCCTTTCTTGAAACAAAATTCCAAAGAGAATGTGTCACGTCCTGAGAGGACGTGGGCATATAGTATATATTTGCGATTCCCTATTTTGTTGCCTACGCCTAGCGCAATAGCACGGGATGAGGGTTAAAAAGTAGTGCGTCCAGAGTAATGGGATTAAAGAATTACGCGGTGATTTGATTTCGCGGAATGATCCTTTAGATTCATCGTTTGATTAACTCTAATTTATTAGAATTAACCAGTGAGGTTAATTCCGTTAAATGTGTATACAAATGAATAACAGAAAAATGTGGTTCGTTTACATTTGTCGATGCGCCGTGGATACAATGGTTGGATTTACAACGGGTCGAGTTTGGGCCGCCGCAGGTAGGCTGGACCGCTCGATTGTGTACGCTTCGTTACCGGATTGACGGAGCTAGTGTTCTTCGCGTTGATAGAACTTTTGTTACACGAGTATTTATCGCGAGCCGAATTTGAACTGATAGATGATTTACGCAATACGATGTTAGTGAAACGCTCAACGTAGATACTTGGAAAAGTTTTCTATGGCGCGCTCTTATAAAGTATAGACGAGAGATTTGTAACAATTTTACTGGAGATTTTTAGAGGTTAAGGTTCCAACTCGTGGTTTGCTGTTAGGAGACAGTTTTGTGCGTGTTCTGATGAAAGCTGTTGGGAGACTTTGTCTGCACGAGTGGTGATGGAACACTGACTTTCTGTAGGATAATTCTTCACCAAGTGAAAAATAGAAGAGGTTTCGTTAATGGGGGAAGGAGTGCATTTCCATGATGCGTTTGCCTTAGGGATTGATGGAAAAGGCATCAAATATAGGTCTCTTCGGATGATTGGTCGAGAATAGAACGTACGAGCAGGACGTAAGTTGCGAGTCACATTCGTCGCTCTATTTTCAGGAATTGGAGCGGCGTTCCTTTGTCTGGCGCGCGGAAAAATACGGGGAGGAAAAAAGGGCCCTGGTCGCGTCGTAGCGCTTACCCCAAGATAGGCCTTGTTGAGCTAGGTGTGAGAGTGCGTGTGGTCTGCAGCGCACAATGGGACAGAATCCCAAAAAGCTGGCCAAAACCTCAAAACGTTGTCTAAAGGCTTTGAAATTGTCTACTCGGGGGTTTTCAGGGTCGCTGATAACGAATCCAATATTAGTTTTGGCAAAAAAATGGCGGATCCAATATGGCGGCTGAGTGAATTATAAAATTCTTATTTTTCGTTGAAATTTTGTATCTGGGGGTTTTACATTACGCTAATTACGAATAAGTTTGTTTTTAAATAAACAAAATATTTAAATCGTATCTGCATCGGCAATGTATAAGAATCAGAAAGATTCCGCGGAGGAACTAGGTACAAATGAAGTGAACATGAAAATTAGATGAGAAAATAATTTTTTTCTAAATTTGTACACTTCATCTACATTGGATTAATCTAGTCACATTCACTATCATTAGATTCACTATCCGCATGTATAGTGGACACGTCAGTGTCGTCCTCAGTGTCCATGTCATCGGGTACAGCTAAATGTCGAGCTTCAAGCGACATTTCTTTTTTTTCTTTTTCGGTAGTTTTCGTACACTTGAAATTTTTCGATATATTTGTGGCACGTTTCCTGTGCTTCCTCAGACATCTGACCGATTGGCAGTGAAGCCGAAGCAATGATTTGCGGTCCATGAATGAGCAGTTTATGGATCGATGGCGGCATGCAGAACCATGAGTACAATTCAATAAATAATTTCGCAGTTTGCCAAGCATAATCTCTAAATCTCGGGGTATCAATTGTACGACCTGACGAAATCGCTTGTAGAATAGAGTAGAATCTTGTGATTAAACGAATTTCTACTCCAGTAATTTTAGCTGAAATTGTAGCGTTTTCAAAAAAGCGACGAGCAGTTTTGCCATCATTCGTGCTCCCAAACCCTGGCTTCGGCTGGTCAACAATAAGGCCTACATTTTTCTTGAAAGATTCCTGAATGGCTTTTTTTCGATTCTTAACAATCGTTTTTTCTTCCGCAGTTTGCGCTTGCCATTTTTTAATATCTAGTTTATAAGATAAGTGCAAGCAACATTCAAAGCAGCGTATCCATGAATGCAACGAAGAAATACCTAAGTTCGAATAATCATCGATAACTTCGAAATTTGACATTTTATAGAAGTCATTAGAGTCTTTTGATGAAGCTTTGCAAAGATAGCAGCGTTGAGTTGCTACATTGTCCGCTACTGCATTACACACTTTTCCGCCTACCATGGTCAAGGCAAGGTTGTAATTTACTTTTATACATTTCCCCTTAACTATATTTGAAAATGGAACAAGATTTTTAACTTGATCTTGCACATATTGAATTTCGGCTTTCGTTGTATTCGCAGTTTCTTTAAAAATTATATTTCAATTGGTCTACAATATCGCGGAGATGAAGGCACAGGGTTTTGCCAGACAACATATTTTTCGTTTTGTTCATTTATACTTGAAAGTTGCAGTGGAACTATTGACGTAAAGAAAATACTCGCGTCTGTAAATGTGCCATCATCACCGGTGAATTTTTGCTTATATTCACTGTGACATGAAGTTCCATCACAACCCCACGTACAAACAAGAGTCATTTAATCCAAATCAACGTTTGATATATTTTGAATGGCAATTTCTTGCGCTAAAACGATTCGTATCACTGTAAGGTCTAATAGTGCTTGAAGTTCTATGGTTGCTCGTTTCTCTGTGTATGTAATTGTTTTTATCGGTTGATAACAAGAATTTTTTACTTCTCGAAGTACGTTATACGACGAAAAAGCTCGACTATTAACTAATTTGCAGCCTGCTCTTACCACTAAATATTGATTTTTCGAAAATCTACCTTCTACAAAAACCGACATTGCTTCTTCAGGCGTCGTTGTTCTTTCTCTAACGGTGTTCGAAGACGACAGGTAAGATGATGCTTTGGAGGGACTCCCCATTGTAACGTTCTTCAATACCTGCGCAGCATGAACCTCACCGCTTGCACGGAGGCTCATCTGTGTAGCAAAGGCGCGTTCCTCTGAACTATATTCTTCGCGCAGTTTTTCCGTTTTTGGCCGTTTTGATCTGCCACTACTATCCGAAAAACTTGTGGAAGGTCGACCACTGATCGCTTTTGACTCCGAAGTACTTTGAGAAGATCCGGCCTGAGATAAGATGAATTGAATGCTTAACCATTCCGCATTCTTCTCGAATAACCTCTCTTCCTTCCGGGAGGCCTTTTTCCACATATCACGTAGTTTGCAGAATATATACGAGAATTTTTTTCCACTTCTTCAGTCATAAAGAATGCATGGCCTAATTGGCAGGAGACGTGCGCTTCAAGAATGAGAACTGCATTGTCCACAGTTTGGGAAGCAAGAGTATTCTTAATTATGCGGAATATCTCTTTCCTTGTCAATTACCGTGCTTCTCTATAATGTCTGCAGTTCGTGAAATCAGTAAATAATATGGGATTACATCCCTCGGAGCTGAAACTAGTCCGTGCATAGAATCAACAATGAGTGAAAACAAAAATCCCACTATACTGTGACACTACTGTATTGTGACATCTTTTACTATGTTTTATTCAATGTAGACAATAACTTATTGAAAATATATGTTTATTCATCCTTAACGAATAACTAATAATGAAAGAAGTTAAGAAAACATTTGTAAATCAGCGACGCCGAAAACCCCCTTATACCAAAATACCACGTCGAAAATTGCACGGCTTCAGAACAAAAATCATATCTCCGTTCGCGCAAAAATGCGCAAGTTCGTCGACCACACTTTTTTTCGGTAGGATATAACAATTCAATAAAAGATATTCCAAAGAACGAGCGAGGATGAGCGATAAATTTATGTGTGCCTGAAAGTTTACTTTTCGTTTGCGTTTTTCCAAAAAGACACCATCAATTTAAAACCGCCCACTTTTTTCATAATAACAATTTTGCAATTATGTAAAATATATTCCATTCTACATACCTTCACGAAGAACATTCATTTTACACTTTTCCAATTCCACTATTTTCCTCAAATTCGGTAGTTCGATGAGACTCGTGTAACGGTCACATTCGAACTGATCCTGCAGGGATAAGAAATATGCCTGCGCCTAGAGAGCGGTTGTTTGGGGCCTTGATACCTCTACTTCACATTCCGCAACTAAAAAAACCCGAAATGAAACGTTGGTTTTTGAGGTTTTGGCCAGCTTTTTTGGATTCTGTCCCACCGTGCAGCGGTTTTAAGATCGCGTCAACTTCCTGGGTCGGAGGAATTTCTTCTAGCGAGTGTATATATTTTTGGTATATTTGAACGTTCGTTCGTTAATGGCCGATTTTTCCCGCATTCTTCGAGTCGCTGTACAGTCTCGTTTTATAACTAAAGCATCTTATTGTAATCCATGCTATGAATATTTAGAATGCCGCCTCATGCGTTGGACGTTCTTGTAATCCGAAACTTTTCCGTTTGTGTATTGATTCGTGATATAGTTAAGACCGCTGTGCTCTCGCGTGCGGAAGTACGTGAGACGCTTACTTATTGTATTATCGATAGGCCACATTTCCGCCGTGTTGTAGGCATAGCTCCAAAGAAAGATATCAAGATCCGTCGAAAAATGAGAGCGCCGCTATCGTGCGTATTAGGCTTAAAAATACATTGTGCGCACGTGGTCGCGACGTGACGAACGGTCAAAAATGGGCAATTACAGTGGTGCCCTCCCTTAAGGAAACAACTTTCAAGCAAATATCAAGTACCCGGGGTGCTATTATATGCACTCAATGAGTCTTATAATTGTCATTGAGATCGAAATCAACTTGAGCAACATTACAATCAACTTTAGCAATAATATAATAAACTTGAACAACGAATTGTTGTTTAACTGTAATTTGGCACTCTGTCAAAGTAGCCCCAAAATCTGTCAAAGTTACACTGAATGTCAAAGTAGTTTTACGGTACTCACGCTATTCGCAGTCACCAAGTGTTCATTTATTTAATAGTGGTAGTAATAATAATATTAGGACGTTGAATAAGCTCTCGCTGTTTCTTAACAGATGGCGTTACCGGAACTGCGTTCGTCTAATTTAAGATGGTAACGCATCCATAAAGAAGTTCTATAAGCAAGCTGGAAATTCAGTACATGTAATTTCGCCGAAGGGTAAATAACTTTTTTAAAGTAAAAAGAGTATTGCGAGAAATTTTACTGCGCCAATTTATTTTTGAAAAACTTCAGTTGAAGCAGAGATTTATCGCGACCATGCTCTATCAGCAACAACATTCAGAGATTGGCTCAGGCCCTCCGAAAATCACGATTTTGATGTGCTGAATTGGAGACTTCATGTACTTGCAGAATCAATAGGAGTTGGTCACGCAACAGTTTCGGAACGTTTGAAAGCGGTAGAAACGATTTTTTAAAATAAAGCATTAATTTTCAGAAAAAAAATAGCGAGAACTCATTTAACGTCCAAATAATAATATTAATAATATTAGGAATAATGATGATAGTTTTTAGATGTTTCGTCGACAGCTGTACATTGCAAGGTGAGCGAATTAAATAGCGTCACTGAAGAAGTGGTGAAACCATTGAATAGTATTGAAGAAATATAATGAACAATAACAATGAGGAGTGTATACGAGGAATGCGTGTTTCAATAGAGTAAAGCCACGTTAAGCTGGTGTACGATTGGTGTGTTACAGACACGAGGTGCCGGTCACCTCGGAGCCGATCACGGTGATACATATGGACGAGGACGTCGTTGTGGTCAACAAGCCCGCCTCCATCCCTGTAAGTGGTGTACTGCCAGGACTGTACTGCCAAATGTCTCTCTCTCTCTCTCTCTCTCTCTCTCTCTCTCTCTCTCTGTCTCTGTCTCTGTCTCTGTCTCTGTCTCTGTCTCTGTCTCTCTCTCTCTCTCTCTCTCTCTCTCTCTCTCTCTCTCTCTCTCTCTCTCTCTCTCTCTCTGTCTCTGTCTCTGTCTCTGTCTCTGTCTCTGTCTCTGTCTCTGTCTCTGTCTCTGTCTCTGTCTCTGTCTCTGTCTCTGTCTCTGTCTCTGTCTCTGTCTCTGTCTCTGTCTCTGTCTCTGTCTCTGTCTCTGTCTCTGTCTCTGTCTCTGTCTCTGTCTCTGGCTCTGGCTCTGGCTCTGGCTCTGGCTCTGGCTCTGGCTCTGGCTCTGGCTCTGGCTCTGGCTCTGGCTCTGGCTCTGGCTCTGGCTCTGGCTCTGGCTCTGGCTCTGGCTCTGGCTCTGGCTCTGGCTCTGGCTCTGGCTCTGGCTCTGGCTCTGGCTCTGGCTCTGGCTCTGGCTCTCTCTCTCTCTCTCTCTCTCTCTCTCTCTCTCTCTCTCTCTCTTTCTCTCTATACGTCTTACCATTTGTACTTCGCTGATTCCCATATCCAATATATGCTGCGTGTTTCGTGACATACTTTTGTCCGCTTTAGTTGCTAGTTTAAGCTTGCCACACTTTTCCACCGTTTCCTTTTGTTTACCTGACACCGAACTTTCTTTAAGAGGATGACAAGAACACGTACATACGTGTGCCTTGGTTATACACACATATGAATGGGCACGATATCGAAATGACAATTTCTATTGGATTTCTCACTCATGCTCACCCCAACTTCCCAACTTCCACAGCCACTAGTTCAACGACAGTTATGCTATTTCAAGTAATCTCGGTGAACGCAACCTGCTGATCACACACTTTTAAGGCTAAAGCAAAAGAAATCTGCCGCGCTAAACGTTGCGGAGATAATTTTTCTAAGTACTATCTATTTTTGGCGCCGTCTGTATACGCTCCGTAATTCCTTAAACAACGAGATCAACGAGTCGACCAAATATGTTATCCGACAGCCTCGAAGTTTCATCGATAGGTGTGGACAGCCCCAGGCGAGATTCCGTTTACGGTTTTTTTCTTTTCGTTTCTTCTTGCTTTTCCGTCTTCTTCTTTACTTGCGCAAGTACCGACCGTCGAGGTAAAGATTCTTGAAATCCTTTATCGTATTGCGTCTTTCACTTTTGATAATCGAATATTTTTCCAGATGAAAGTCACAGTTTTCTTCTTGCTGGGAATTTGGTAAATTCCCAAAGGAAACATCCATTCTAATGAAGAAACTATAACAGAATAATTTATGAAATTATTTTCCTAATTTTTCTTTTTTTTTATCAATAGAGACGCAGGATTTTATTGGTTTACAACGGAAGTAAAAAGATTGATATTTTCGTGGTTAGATGGCAATTTTTTAATACTTATACTTGCCCAGAAAACCGAGCGGATGTCTAGTGAGAAAAAAAAATGAATTGACGAAGAAAAAAGTTACAGCGTCATCGGGGTCGACGAGCGAGACGAAAAACACAATAAAAAGAGGAGAGAGAAATTAAAAATTCTTCATTGTGCAGAGGCATTTGCGATGTTTGGAATGAAAAAATAAAAAAATTAAAATTTAATGCTTGTTCCTCAAATAGAAAGTTCAATTACTCGGGCATCCGATACAGACCCCAATGGATATCGTTTATCCGAAATAACGCGAACAAAAAAAAATAGACACGCGAGCGAGAAGATTAAAATATGCGGGACTCATATTTTTACGTAAAAAAGTCAATATTGCACATGAGAATTTTAGACAGATAGAGCAGAACTTCGTTTTAAAATTGTTCGAGCGTAAATTCTCTTTGTTTCGTTTTGAAACGTTATTGTCATAAAAATGTTGATGCTTTTCTTAAATATTATAGTCAATTGATGAATTACATTTTTCTCTTATCACGATAACCCAGACGTCTCGTTAAAATAGTATACATCGGAGAAAACACGACCGTGACAAGGATTCGGGCAATACAAAACATTTGGCCGCGGTCCAGCCACGATTTCGCTGAGCTTCGCCCCTTTTTTTCTCTGCCGAATACTTGAAAACGATAAGCGTAACGTGGAAATCTTTGACTTTACTTGTCTCTTTTTTTGTCAACTCCTGTCATTCGCAGGTAAAAAAATCCATTGCTAGAAAATTCATTCACAAAAGCTGTTTCTTCTCCCTCGCTCCCCTGCTTCTTCGAGGAAGAGCGAGGAATATTTGTGGGGGTTCACGTTTAAATCTTGCATTTCTCGTTATTTACACCCCCACATCCGAATTTCCTCGACCATTTTTAACTTGAGTCATCGTTTAATTCCTCACGTTTTATAATCTCGTTACTCTTCACTAATTTACACGTTCCACTTGCGAAGAGAGTGGAAATAATGGGTTGCTTGCCGGTTTGATTGCAGGTACATCCTTGCGGTCGTTATCGTCACAACACCGTTGTATTTATTCTCGCCAAGGAATATAACCTGAAGAATTTGCGCACCATACACAGGCTCGACAGACTCACGAGTGGTATATTACTTTTTGGTCGAACGCCCAAGAAGGCCAGACAAATGGAGCATCAAATTCGCAATCGTCAGGTCAGTAAAGGGAAGGAGAAAACAAATGTTATACGCACGGAGTCTCGGAGACACTCCGAATGAATTGCACAGCACAACAGCCAATTTGGGGTCGCAAAACTGTACATTTTTTTCTACATTTTATTTATATACTGATCCTATCTTAACACTCAAAGGAGCTTTCTGCTTTGTTGGGCCAACGAATGTTCGATTTTTCATAATTTTTTTAGGCGAAAGATATTAAATATAGAATGGTGGGCATGTGAAGTGGAATATGGTGGGAAATGTAATAAGGGGAGAGTACCCCGTTGTACCCCGTACAATGGAAGCTACAATAAAAAATATTATTCATAGAGTCTTCAAATTTCGTATATTTACTAAGCGGTCTTTATTAAACATGATAATATTTTTTAAAGTTTGACAAAACACGATAGTGGAAGTGGGAGGAGCCACGTACGTCGGTGCCCCAACGATGATAGTCTTCGCTTGCGGAAGTCCTACGTCCTGAACTGGCCATCTGAAGCATAAAAACCGAACATATTTTTACCTTGTACAATATTGTGAATAAGTCGAACTAGAATCAAGAAAAAAAAAATTGCAAAGTAAAAAGGAGTGAGCAATCGAAGAGGAAATTTAGTTTTTTACCAAACATTTTTGCCGTCTCTGTTTGGAAAATAAGAACGTTTGAATATTTTTTGATAATTCTAGTTCAGCTGATGAAAACGTTTGTTGCATGCGTGCCTGCCAAATTTCATAACGATTGCTCGTCTACGGCGTGTAGGAGCACTTCCGGAAACTTGGAAATCGTGGTTTAGAGAAAACGGCGTTTACAGTTAAAGTGAACTTTATGAGCGAATAAAATGAAAAATTTTATACTACCACTTATTCGGCTATGTCAGGACCATAGAGTACACCTTCCTCTTCTTCCCGATACAGCAAAATAATTAAAATAAATTTTTCGGACTCATCAAAGTAAAAGCTGCCCTTAATATTGATATTCGACGGAAGAACACGGAAATAAACAATTTATTTCATGAAATCTAATTGTATTGAAAAATGTAAGTTTTATTAAATATTTTTACATTGTAAGCTTCTTTTTCGTAATTTTCTCAAGTGCGACTTGTCGACGCAATTACGCTTCAGACTCCAAATGTAATAATCAGCCATCATGTGAGTGTGTCTCATCTTTCACTATCTTTATGTCTTGATGGAAAGATTCTTCTTGCTCTTCACTGAAGGAGTCAAGATTTTCCGCGCATTTATCTTGATCCATTATTTCTATCCTAAAATAAGCAGAAAAAAAAAGAAAAAACCAGCACTTTTCACGAAATTTGTAATTGTTCTTCTAAATTTTGCACTAACATACTCTCCTCAAATATGACAAAATGTATTGGGGTAATTCGAAAAAGCTCGTCAGCCCTATTGTACCGTCGACCCATCGCAGAAATAATTTACAACAGCAAATAATTTAAAAAAAAAGAAAAATGTCTTAAGGGGTAAGGCCACTGTAACGGCCCAAAAAAAAAGGTTTTTTCACTAATTTTTTGCTCCCGAAATTGAAGGTATTTGAAAAAAAACTTTTAATGGTGTTATCGGGCATACATTAAACTTTATTATAAAATTTTTTTACAGTAAAAAAAAACAAAATGGCGGTTCCACAGCTATCTTCCCGGGACATGTTTTGCTTCCAGGGCTCCGCGGCACGCAGCACCACTGGTGCACTTTTGAATCTAGAACAAAAAAAAAAAAAAACTATTAATTTAGAGGGCTATAGCTAGAGAATGTCGATCGGATTTTAAAAAGTATCAATTTTTGTGGATTTGGCGTGCGTTTGAAAAAAAAATTGATTTTTGACGAAAAAAACGGCAAGTTTTTTGTTGATAAAAAATCAATAAATAAAGTTCTTGAAAATTCCGATCGACATTCTCAAGATAATGTAAATGTTCACATCTGGTTAAAATTTCAAGTAAAAAAAATGAGAATTGTTCGAGTTATGCTGCGTGCCATTTTGAAAAACCATGTTTCGAGAAAAACGCGTTTAAAGTTTTGCGAATAGTTTTTTATTGGAAAAAATTAAAAAAAGAAGTTAAAAAAATTTTTACCGTTAGTCTGCAATCCCAGCACCATACATTTGTCCTTCGATAGCCAAATTTTCGTCTTCTTCGTCTTTCCTGGTTGATTTTTGGAGCGCGCGCGCACTTTTGGCCGCGTCGCTCAGAGATGCCTCCGCGTGCGTGATGCGTTTGGCGTCGGCTTCGATGCAGAAATTATATAACTGTACACCAATTTCCACCTCCAACATCTTGAATATTTGCAAGACGTTGGTAAGGCCGCCATTGAATATGCAAACAGCGATATCCGTCGCAATATCTAGTACAGTTTTTCCGCTTGAGGATGATTTGGGGGCCAAACTCCAAACGGTAGCGTTGAAACTTTCGTTATTGTTTTGAGTATAGGCCCCCAAGCAACGCTCCAGCAACTCGTCCCGGCTCACTTCCATGTAGATGGGTTTGATGGCTTGATAAACCTCCTCACTCATTGGCTGATTGTGATGATACGCATCCAAGGCATTTTCTGCTTTCGCTTTCTTCCAACTGCACCAATTCTCCGAACATTTTTCGTGCTGAGGCTTTTCATCCGTTGACATTTTGTGAAAAAGGGTTGCCCAGATCTCATTTTTCATATTTTTGATGGAATCGGAATTTCGACGGATTGCTAAGCCGTAATAAATGCTTAGTTCGTCAATCAATTTGGCAGTGAGTTTTCCTCTTCCCCCGAGACCTTTTGTTCCTTTTTTTAAGTTTCTCAATCGAGTGCCCATTCTTTTTTGCACGTGATCTATGCACTCTTTTTTTTTAACATCAACATTTTCATAAGGCTTCGAATCCACGATGCCTTTGAAAGTTTTGGAATCGCCATCTCCGATATAATTGCAGTATTTTATTCCGTATAAATCTTCTGAGCGTTGGAACATTTCGACGACAGCATCGACTTCCATTTTTCCCGATGATCCTTCGTGATTGGCTTGGCATTCATCGGCGTGACTTATTTGCCATTCCTCGAATTCCGTTGTTCCGTTTTTGGACTTCCAGTGCTCGCATGATTTGCAATACTTTGATTTCACTTCGACGTCGATTATTTTTCCAGTCGACCAGCCGATCAATGACGTGACTCCAAAAAGCGATGAAAATCCGCGTTTTCGCCATGAGCCATCGCCGGAAACCGTTACTCCGTCAGTTTGTCCATTTTTCTGGCTTTCCTCCTTCTCTTCTTGCGCTGCTTTCTTCATGCTTGCATCTCTCACTGCTTTCGTTGCGATTGCTATCGTTTTGACCAATTTATCATAAAATGAATGAAAAATTGGGCGTGGCAAATCCATGAACGCGCAAAATTTTTTGATTCCATGTAATCCTATTCCAATCAGTCGCATTGCAAGCACGATTCTACGATTTATTTCATATGCATTGCGAATGAATTTGGAACTCGGAATATCCACATTGGGACATTTTGGGCAAACGATTACAATTTTGAATCCTAAACCACGAGGACTTCTTTCTCGAAACGCAATGTCAGATCCGCACGTTTTGCACTTCACGTGCTGGGCAATAACGGCAAAAACGGCGCAGAAATTGACGATTCTATAGCCGAATTGACTATTAACATCGAATTCCTCGTTGCAGTCCTTCAGTTTTTTCGCCGAAGCACTGACGCCCGGCTCATCACTCTCACGTTCGTATTGATTCAAGGGTCGTTTCTTCCCGCCTGACCGACGCCGCGTTGGATACGAGGTTTTCCCACCTTTTTTTCCAAGATACACTCGAGCACTCTTTTCAACTACACGTTCGTAAATTTTACAGTGAAATTGTAAAGAAACCACGAAAAACACGCAAAAATCGTCGCTTATGAAGAATCAATCGCTCTTTACTGTGCGCTTGCTGTCTCTAAACGAATGGAATTTTTCTTGATAATGCTCAAAAGGATCGAAAGGACACGTGGAACGTTAATACCGGCGGTTAGGAGCAATGGGGGGGGACCTATTGTGTCGTCCCTTTTCGTCATTATGTTTGCCGCAGGTAGTCGTTTCGGAGCAAGTTTTGACACGCTTGGCGGCGACCTTCATTTCCTAAGGACAACAAATTTTTTTTCGCACAGGACCTTTTTTTTCTTATTCTAAAGGGTTTAAACTATTTTTAAGCCAATAAAAAAAATCGATTTTTCAAAAAGTTTACAGTGGCCTTACCCCTTAAATGAACTGCTAACGGCACTCACTATAAAACAGATTGATTTAAAAACGCTATACAGTACCTCAAAATATAGGGCGGCCTAAGTCTCGCCAGCAGCACTTGAGAAAAAATCATACAAATTTTGCCGACACCAAACATTTTTTTCCCGACTTGTGTTCTGCTCTCACGATAATTTTAGTGATGTCGAAAAAAGAAAGACATTCTAAAGACTTTTATGGAGACGTCTGAACCGCATTGTTTTCTTGCACAGGTCCACAAGCAATACGTATGTCGGGTGGACGGCGAATTTCCGGAGGAGGAGATAGTTTGCAACGAGCCGATCGAGGTAGTCTCTTACAAGATAGGAGTCTGCAAAGTGTCGGAAAAGGGCAAAGATTGCGTGACGAGTTTCAAGCGACTGAGCTACAACGGAAAATCGTCGGTCGTGCTCTGCAAGCCGCAGACGGGGAGAATGCATCAGATACGAGTTCACCTGCAGTACCTGGGTTATCCGGTGGTGAACGATCCGCTTTACAATCACGTGGTGTTCGGTCCGGAGAAGGGTAAAGGTGGTAACATCGGTAAGACGGACGAGGAGTTGGTGAAAGATCTGATCGGGATACACAACGCTGAGAATTGGCTGGGCATGGATGGTGACTCGGAGATAAGCCTCTTCAAGCTTAAACTCGATATGGAGGACCGCGTTTCGAATTCGAGCAACGAGAAAGAGTCCTCGCCATCCTCGACGCCGACTCCGAACGAGGAAGATCAGCGACAACAGCAACAGTCGCAGCCTCTCACCACGGTGGTTCAGAATCAGCCAAGACAAGAGTCAAAGGCGCAAAAAGTTACCGTCGGCACTCAAACGGGCTCCGAGCCACCTGACTCAACTTTTGCCAATGACAAAGTAACCACCGATCCTCATTGTTACGAGTGCAAGGTTAAGTATCGCGATCCCAAACCATCCGATCTCGTGATGTATCTTCACGCGTGGCGTTACTGTGGCCCTGGATGGGAATACGAGACCCCACTGCCGGCCTGGGCATCGAGCGACTGGACGTCCAACGATGATCGATAGTTATCGTTCTTCAACGACCACTTTTCCCATCTTAAATGCTGATACTTTTGCTCACGGTATTACATACAGATCTTGAAACGACGGTGGTGGGTGTAGGCCTGCTTAGTGTCCAAGATTCGTAAATTCCGATTTACGCCGCAAGGTTGGCTCATAATGTCGGGGTGTCGTGTGCGACAGAGTAAGAGTATAGCAATCTCGTAAGCTGAACTCTCGGACTCAACACGAACACGATAAATACAAACAAATTAAACAGTATATCACTAAGTACTCACAAGGAACATCCCTCAGGTGTCCGCCTCCGATTTTGTTGAAACTCATATATGTGATAGAGCATAAAAAATTTTGAGACACGTATTTTTTTTTATCGGCGGAAAAACGGTTTTAAGGGGTGAAACGCGCCCTCGAAAATAGGGGTGTTTTTCGTTTTTCGTCGATAATGGTATCGTTCTCATCTCCAATGTATAGTACACGAAAAAATAAACATTGTTGCAATTTGAATTTTTTTTATATCTCATACCGTTAAAACGTCATCGACGAAAAACGAAAAACATCCCCATTTTCGAGGGTGCGTTTCACCCCTCAAAACCGTTTTTCCGCCGATAAAAAAAAATACGTGTCTCAAAATTTTTGATGCTCTATCACATATATGAGTTTCAACAAAATCGGAGGCGGACACCTGAAGGATGTTCCTTGTCAGTACTGCCACAGCAACACACGAACACGTTTTTCACTATAAAGTTTTGGTTATGTAAGGTTGTAGGTTATGTATAACAATCATGGACATGGTAGATAGGGGGCCAGAGATTCCTCGACAGCAGCGTATTGGACACCAACCGTGTCTAGCC
>OX632368.1:6784074-6856574 GCA_951751655.1 Ophion costatus
GCAAACGCGACCCTCTCCCTCCTTTTCAAATGGCTCTTATTCGATGTAGCCTTAAAGTTTCAGATTGCGTCGACGCCTGAATAAACATATTCTCGTATACATTATTTTTCTTTTCTACGTTGAAACTAAATGTCACATTTAGGCAACCAAAAATCTTTGAGAAAGACAATTTTTCATTTATTAAGAAAGGAACGCACAATCCTTTTGTTTTGGCAATCGTTTCGTCATTTTTTTGTCCCTACTGGAGGAACGTCAGTGGCCAGTTCGTAAAAGATTCTAGTTGGTTTCCCATATGGCCTCAGGGGAGGGGCAACCTACACGCACGCGATGGCCATAATGTAAAACATTTTACGTAAAATTAGTGAAAACCTGCGCAAACAACGCGTCGTTTCATGTGATCGAATTATGCGACGGCGGGCACGATTAATAAGAACGATGCGATGAGGAAGAAAAATCGCAACGGGGCAGTCCTATCATAAAAGACAGTTTGTGCGCCTATTAAGCGAGGATTTCAATTTTAAAAAACTCAAATGAGGGGAAAAAACACCTTGACTCCCACTGCGAGTACTCGTCAAAGTCCCGTGGCGCAAACCTCGACCCATATTAATTTTGTCGCCTATCCCCGTTCAATCTTATTTTTAAGTGAAAAAATGGAACTAAGACGTTATTTAAAGGTGTGCATGCGTGCGTGCGCATGTGTGTGTGTGCACACACACACACATGAGGATATAAGAACCAGGAAAAATGAATACAAAAAAGACAGTCCCAATTTAGTGGCGCGCAAAGGACGAATAATATATTTCACCTGTAAATCCATGCGAGCGCTTTTGTATTATATATATTGTATACGCACACGTTGTACCGTTAGGGGGTTAGGCTATTGTGACGGCATGGAAATCAGGGTTACTACAAAAATAAGTTTTAAAGGAATAAGTATTATGGCTGAAATATTATTTGGACATTTATTTGTATGTACATTTACGAAGCTGTGTACCAAATTGCATGGAAAAATATTTTAAATGAAAGAAGTTATAAACAATCTCGTGAATGACCTCGGAACGTGTGCTTCATTTTGGCCACCTGGTTTTGAGCTGAACCGAAAAAAAAAGTTTTTCCATAAAATGGTTAATATTGGCTATGACTTGCCCCAGCATTTCCTTGGTATCGCGTTTCAATTATGAAACAAGAAAATTGGCTTTTCTGTTGATTCTTTGAGGAACAATGACATCATTATTGGTATTAACTACCAAAGTAGTGTACAACATTTCTAGTCAATTCGTTCAATAGATGTCGCGAAATCTCGTACACAGTTTTTAAAAACAGTTTCGAAAAAAAAAACGTCTGAAGTTTTACCAGCAGTTTTATCGTTGTAATCATAAGTTTACCTTCAATCTGCGGTTCGTGCACCTTCCGGGTCAACTTAAGTTACCTCAAGCGACGGACGAGTTACGAAATGTTCGCAGTAGTAGCCTAACCCTTTAACGAGAAGGAAAACATATAAAAAAACAGACGTATGTAATGGAATGAAAATACAACCGACATATTTATCGTATTGATATATATATATATATATATATATATATATATATAGTGTTACGGATCGCGCAGATTTCGTGATGATAAAATATAAAAATAAGAAACAAAAAATCTCTTGTATAATGAACGAATAAATGGAAATTATCGTTCGATAAGGCAGCCAGCCTTCGCAATTGGTCGACCTGATTAGTACGTATAAACCTCACCAAGGTATATGTCCCCGATGGATAAATATCGGTCTTGTAAGAACGCTATTGCGAATATCTATCGCGTGAGTGTATCTCTATTACTGCACACACACACACACACACACACACACGCGCACGCGCGCACACACACACACACACACACACACACACCGCTGAAACATGTATACCCATCGAATCATTTGCATAACCTTCAACGGGAGGTTTTAATGTGTGGAAAATAATGGCGCAACTCGCTTGTGAACAACAAATGGCATTATGCCATTCCCTGATGAAGATCCGACTCCGATAAATAGAGCGTGAGGGTGTCGTTAACCTAGAAAGATGGATAAATCATCGTATGAATTTTTCAGAGCCCATAATTTCCACGTATTCTGTATATGTTCGACGGCGCCAACGTTATAATTTACTTCGCTGCCGATATACGAGAACACCCGATACGGCTGCAGCAAATTCACCGTCGACGATGCTAAAATTTGTAAAAGTTTCAAAATTCATGGTCGGCACGAACGGATACGAATTTTATTGACTTTCACAATCGTTGTGAGATATGAAAATGGCATACGGCTATACCGTGTGTAGTAGTTGCACTTTTCGGCTACATTCGATATTGGCATGTTTTCCCGGTCGTAACGAATATTCATTATGCAGAGAACCGACGAGACGGAGCATTGAGTGCGGACACGATGGAAAAAAAGTAACATCGTCTCGTAACCTGTTATCATTTATTTGACAATTGGGGATTTTTACACATCGCTTCGGTCAATGTCGAATCTCCCGGGTGTCTGTTCTGTCTATTTCATTGATATTTTTTCGTAAATAAATACATTAACGTCGACTGTGATTATGAAGGGGGAGGGGGGAGGGGGTCGATAAGAAATAGAACTTAACGGCAGTGCTCAATTCACCGCGGTCACTCGAGCACTCTTGAATTTTTGCATTCTCTCCTCGATTACGGGTCTAAAATGACGAATGAGACCTTGTACCGGCCAAGCAGCACCATCGGCCAGAGCACAAATCGTGTGCAGCTCAATTTGCTTCGTGAGTTCCCAGAGCATATCGATCTCGTGTTCCTCCGCGTTACCCTCGACAAATCTGTGGCGGAACGAAAGCACACCTATATCAGTATCGTTGTTTCAACCATGGTTGTTACGCATTATTGACTGAGAAATTCCGTGCGCTTTCCCGGTTTTCCGTATGCGTAACAGCCATGTTCAACGCGCGTGGTCGATTCAAAAGAAGCAATAATCACGCTGACGCGATAATATATTCACTAACCGACACATTATTTTGTACATCCAGCCGATTCCCTCGCGGCAAGGAGTGCACTGGCCGCATGATTCGTGCTTGTAGAAGCTTATTAAACGGGCGATGGCTTTTATCACGTCCGTTTGCTTGTTCATAACGATAACAGCGGCTGTACCAAAGGAGCTTTGCACTCTCACGAGATCGTCAAAATCCATAAGTACGCTATCGCATACACTAGAGGGAAAAACGAAGACAAGAGTTCAGTCCGTAAACTGTGTTGTTTCGGAGCTTGAGAAAAAAAAGTCTTATTACTTATCGATGAATTTTTCTAAGAGCGTCACCTCTTTGGGATGATAGGAGTCGACGAACCGCCAGGTATTACACCTAAGAGATTGTCCCATCCGCCGATAACGCCACCCGCGTGTCTCTCAATCAGGTCCTTCAGAGGTATAGACATCTCTTCCTCGACAGTGCACGGTGTGTTCACGTGGCCGGAAATATTGTATAATTTTGTACCGCTGTTACGCGGACGACCGAATGAGGCGAACCACGACCCGCCACGACGACATATGGTCTAAGAACAACAAAAAAATCGAATTACTCCCCCGTACAATCACTCCTCAAGTCCTGTAATCACTGTAATCGGGTGTGGAAGTAGAATACTGTGGCGCCGAAAATGTGTCTTATTTTCGGTTGCAGTTCGTAACGAAACTAAATATCCAATTAATTTGCGATTTTGTACGGTTTTCAAGAATATCAGGAAACATACCTAGGTGGGTCGAAAAATTGCATTTTCCAATAATATTTTTATTCGATAGTATCACCTTTCAGCTATATTGCCTGAAAATTTCATTGAAATATTCCTAAAATTGAATGAGGTACAGCTTCTAACAGTCGGCCGGGCGAACGGTAGCAGCACCATACTTCAAACGTTGATCGCGTTTTTCTCGAAACACTTTTATCATGTCGGTGGACATGATATCTCGAGAGCCACTTGATAGATTGTTTCCAAATTTACAGAAGATACGACGAGAAAACATTTAGCGACCACACCATATCGCACTTTTTAAAGATCGATCTTCATTTTTAAACAGTTACGTAAAAATGAGGACTTTTTTCGTAGATTTTATATGCTCGAGTTTTAATTTATCGCTACGTCATTAAAAAAAAGTTTACCTTGAATAACCCATTTGGTCTTTAGATATCAGATGGACCGTTGAAGCTCGAGTGTCCGGCGCCAAGCGTTGCGAAAAAAGTTTCATCATCTGCTGCCGAACATGTTTTTGTTGTTTTTCTATATTTTTTGATGATATTTTTATTGAAGGCTCTCAATATATGTACCCTTGTGTTAATAAAAATGCGTTTCTTTTTCACCGAGCGTTTCCCGAACAAAATAAACGGAATTTGACAATTTTTTTCGGGCCTCTAGGAAGATGTAGTCCTTTGATGCGATACAGAGGGGGAAGTCGGCTGCGGTCGCAAGATGGGGGAAATATTGGAGTGAGATGGGTACAAGTCGAATGAGTCTAATATGGTGTATCCGATATTCCAAAAGAATTATAAAAAGTAAATAAAAAACAATTCGCTTTTCCGTGGGTCCTAACGCTGCCCTAAAAACGCGGGTCCTGAAGAACCAAGTTTTTATAAAACTCTATTATGCAAATTTCTTAAAAATAATAAACTGACTCTGTTTGCTTAGGTCTGAAGGTATATTTAATACAAAGTTTTTTTCTCTAGATAACAAAAAAACGAGTCTGGCTGTTGTACACCGTTCGGGCCTCGGAAAAAAAAGACCTACCGTTCGGCACTCGTGCACGACGATAATTATGATGATTTGGCCATCATTATAATCGTTTCTTTAGACTCTTTATTAGATCCTTGAATACACCATGAACTGCAAATTGATCGAATGCTAACTATTGCTAGAAGCCGTATGGCGAAATTAAGTACTCTTTCGGGCCGTCATAGTGTGCTAATCCCTGAATAGCGAATAAAACGTATTATTGACTTACCGGGGCGACAGCGACCGTCTCAACATTCGTAACGGTAGTTGGGCATCCGAAGAGTCCGACATCAGCGGGAAACGGTGGTTTCAGTCTGGGTTTGCCTTGTTTTCCCTCGATTGACTCGATAAGGGCCGTCTCCTCGCCGCATATATACGCACCAGCGCCGCGCTGGACGAAAATATCGAAATTGTAGCCGGAATCACAGGCGTTCTTTCCAATAAGACCGGCCTGATAAGCCTCGGCTATGGCGACTTGTACATTGGACGCCTCGTTGTAAAATTCACCGCGAATGTAGATGTAAGCGGCGCAAGCGCCCATCGCACGTCCGGCTATCAGACAACCCTCGACAAGTTTGTGAGGATCGTGACGGAGAATTTCACGATCCTTGCACGTACCGGGCTCACCCTCATCCGCGTTTATAACAAGATACTTCGGCCTACCGTCGGATGGTTTGTTCATGAAAGACCATTTCATACCCGACGGGAATCCAGCGCCGCCGCGCCCGCGAAGACCAGAAACCTTCACCTCGTTAATGATCCAATCCGTACCCTTGTCCAGGATTTCTTTGGTTCTGTACCAATCGCCACGCTTGAGGGCTCCTTTTAGTCGCCAGTCGTGTCGGCCGTACAAGTTTGTAAATATTCTATCCTGATCCGCCAATGGACCGCCGACCTTCTGTCAAATGACGAAAACATTAATTATTCAGACTGCCTTACTGGATTTTAAACAAAATTCGATTTTCAATCTTGCTGAATTAATGTTCAGCCAGAGCTATCAAGTAGATCGGGTGTCGATCCGATGTAGATAGCCACAAAATACGTGACTGAGCGAGTCAAGTAAGCCCGTGCTGAAAATGGCCGAGTCTATTCAGCGTAGTATGGAAAGTACGCCAAAAGCAGCCATCGTTAAGGAGTTAGGCTACTATGACAATGACGGACGTTCGTTTGTCGCCTGAGGAAACTCAAATTGAAAAGAGAGGTTCACCATATAGTGCAGGAATCGCAGATTGAAGGTGAACTTGTGATAACAACGATAAAACTGCTAGTAAAACCTTAAACCCGTTTTTCTCGAAACGATTTTTTTTTTTTCAAAACCCTGTACACGATTTCTCGACATTTAATGAACGAATCGTCTTGAATTTCGGTATACTTATTCAGTGTAATAGTCGATTAGTCTTGACCGACGTTTCGCTTCTTAACATGTTTATTATTATTGGGATGTTGAATAAGTTCTTGGTATTTTTTCGTGAAAATTAGTGCTTTATTTAAAAAAAATAATTCCTACTACTTCCAAACGTTTCGAAACTGTTGTCTCATCAACTCCTAATGATTATACAAGTTCACCTAGGGTCTGACATGAGTCTTCGGGAAGTTATGCCACAATTCAACACATCAAAATCATTACTTCTGAAGCATCTAAACCAATCTCTGCACGTTTCCGAGAGAGCATGATCGATTTACACTTCAGCGAAATGACGTACACTAAATTTCAAGTTTGCTTATAGTATTTCTTTATAGATGCATTACCATCTTAAACTACACGCACGCAGTTCTCGTAACGCTACCTGTCGGAAAACAGCGAGAACTTATTGAATGCCCTAATAGTTATTAACAAAGTCATTGTTCCTCAAAAAATCGAAAAAAAAAAAAAATTTAATTTTTTGACATGCGAATGACCTTCACAACATTGTTTAAAACTTCTCTAATTATGAACATTTTTCAATGAAATTTCATAAATCATCTTACTTATTTTTTCAGTCAATTTTTTTTAAATAACCCTGATTGTCGGGTTGCCCCAGCAGCGACCCCTTAAGTTTATCCACCTCAAACCAACAATTCCTGTAATAATTAAAATATTTCCGGAACCCCAACCAACAGTTTGTAATATTACCAAAAGGTTAGAGGAGGTTACGAGTAAGGACGATTTGATTGCTAGAGATGGTTACAAGAATACCGGCGACCACGAGAAGGAAGCACGTGCTGACTTCCGAAAATCTTTAAGATTTGGCTTAAAACATTTCTGCTCATGTTGGTAAGAAGCAAGCCTATTATGCATTGGGCCACTTAATGAGACTTTTCATATATATCATACTACCTTGACGTATGCTAAATTCTCTCCGAAGCTGCCGAGCTCGGATACACTTGCCTACTGTTTCTTCTAGCGAAGGAGGCGTTTCGCTGCTTAAAAGTTCTGTTCATAAATCCCTGGACTAGTCGACTTTATTGGAATCAATAGTAATGGAGGGACAGGAAAATCGTAATAAATAGATATGATCTAAAATATCCCATTAATTTGCATAGAGTAGGATTTTTTTTAAACAAACTCCTTTGTGTCTGGATTCTAGCGACACCCTGCATAGTTTGTCAAATTGCAACCAGCATTTCGTTTCACAATCTTTTAGAGGACCTTTTTATCTGCTTGTTGTTGTTCTCTTGGTATGCCAATCTGAATTATTGAATATTATCGAAGAGCAGGTCTATGAAGAATAAGGTAGTACAAATATGTAGTTGATTATTAGGTTGTCTTATCATTTTTCATAGAGACTACAAGTCACCAAAATTCGTACGATTTTTCGTCCAGTGACTACTTGTGAGACCAATACCAACCTACATTTCAAGTTACTATGCTGGATTTTCAAATAAATTTTAATTTCTTAGTCAGTGTTGTTAGCCGTTTTGTTACGATATATCTTCTTTTTGTTGTTGTTGTTTACCGTTATAAATATAATGGGTGATATGTCAACAGTAGCATAGGGAAGATGAGATGGTTCAGACTACGTTAATACACTTTGTTATATACGCCGAGATATTCAACAATTTAGAAAAACGATTACTCATTCCGCGAATAATGCTTTTTTTCTTCTTACTGCACGATAGAAATAAGGTTGGAGACAAATTTGCTGAAAATCTTGGCTCCTGCATCGAAGAGCAAGGAAATCGCTTCCAATAAGATATCAAAATCATGGAAGCTAGGTATGAGGGAAAATGGGTTTCACACGTGGTGGCTGATAGCGTTTGGAGTTTGATGCGTGACTGCCTCGACAAGTCTCACTCAAGGCAATCACGAAAAAGAAGCTGACTCAATTCAAAACTACTCAACAAAACCTCCAATTTTTAAATAATATTAGCTTTTAGATAAAATAGTATATTTCCATGTTCCTACGTAGAATATCAATAGTAAGTGTTAAAATAGGATGCTACCAATTCAGCTGTTGAGCTGTGGAACGCATACAGGCATGTGTGATGAAAAACTCAAGCTGGGGTAGCGGCTCTTTGGGCTGAATCAATAAATCCAGAGTTGGGGAATTTAGCAGGGTTTAAAAAAAATAAAATGAGCTTCGCGTTTGTTCTATTACTCTGTCTTATTTGTATTTTGCAATTGGACTGATACGGGACAAAAAGCTTAACAGGTTACATGTACGTAGGTCGGCCAAAAAATTGTAAATTCGAAAAATATTTCGATTCGATAGTATCATTTTTCAGCTATATTCCTTAAAATTTCATCAAAATATTCCTAAAATTGAACAAGCTACAGCTTCTAAAAGTCGGCCGGGTAAGCAGTAACAGCACAACTCTTCAAACTTCAAATGCGTTTCCTTTGAATGACTGTTTTCAAAAATGGTGGACATGATATCTCGAGAACCACTTGATGGATTGTTTCCAAATTTACATGAGATACAATGAGAAACATTTTAGGTCATTGGCGAGCTCACTTTTTTTTGAAATCGATCTTCATTAATAGGTACAAAAAATAACGTCCTTTCTCATAGATTTTGTATGCTCGAGTTTCAATTCGTCAACATAACGTTAGAAAAAATTATTTTAAAAAATTGACAGCCATCAATGACTCGTATTTATAGTTAACTTGAATAACCCGTTTCGTTTTTAGATTTCAGACAGACCGTTTTAAGGTGGAGGGTGTACACTGCCGAACATTGCAAAAAAGATTTTATCATCTGCCGGTGGCCATGTATTTGTTTTACTGTATTTTCTGGTGGATTTTTTTTAAAGACTCAATATTTATACCTTTTCTTTACCAAAAATGCGTTTCTTTTTCACCATGCGTTTCCAAGAAGTTTTTTTTTCCACGTTTTATCCATGTTTTTCTAGCCTCTTGGTAGATGTAACCTCTTATGTGTTCCAGAGATTACGAGGTTCAAAACCATATTGGAAAAATGGCCAGTATTAAAGGTTTCAATCGGAAATTTGTAATCAGCAGGGATAGACAGCAATCGGAGGACTTCGAACAAATACAGTAAACCTATGAATTCAAGGCTGCCGATGTATTAATTATGCCAAGTTGTTATGTTACGACAGCCCAAAACTGCAATGAAACCCGTATTAATCGTTTAAAAATACATCACTTAAAGATGCATAGTCCCTCAAAGAGATGAAAGAACGTACTGTTTAAATACATTTTATACGTTATTTTCACCTATCAATCTGTCTGCATTGCTCCGATCCCGATATATAATACATTTCGAAGCATATGAACCAGTGCTTTCATGTACACATAGAATCATACTTCGTCATATTATGATTTTTTCGGCATTGACATCGAAAGAGTGAAACATTTTCATGGAAACTTTATTCTTCCTAACTACTGTGGATGTTAATTCGTACAGAGAATCTATAACGAATGGATTATGAAAAATATTTAAAGTGTTTACCTTTCCTTCGGGAGCTCCATCTGCATAGGCTCTCGTCTGCTGGCTGCTCAGAACTTGTCCAAGAAGACCTTTAAATTAATGGAATTGTTTGAATTACATAACCTTGACATGACGAGAGCAGCTCATTGTGCACTAAGGGAGAGGGTATTCCATGGGTATTACGATTGCTTGAGAAAAACGCAAAAAATGTAGATCAAGTTTTATGCATCCGTAAAAATAATGATCGATTAGTTACCTAATGGTCCTCGTGGAATGTGGACACAGCGAACGATGACACCAGCCATCTTGATCACTGAAAAAGGAACCCATAGAGCAAGGAGACTAGAGTAAAGGAGTCCAAACTCCCTATTCTAGCCTGTATGTACGAAGTTCTTTTAGGCGGTCGCCGAGGTGTAGTGATCAGTTCCGCCGCAGGTATCGCTAGTGTTCTTGGGAAACGATAATATATAGTGATACAAAACTGCATAAGGTCCGAGCTCTGCCTCAACGACCAATCACAAAACCGGGGTGATCGTGTTTCTCTCTCGTACTCACTTGTCAACAGTCTGTACACTGTACAACAGTCATGATGCGTTCTCTCTCGCACAACCGAACTATAATACACCCAAGTGGGGATTCCTTCCATTATAATATATAATAATATTGTGTACATATATGTAATAAATAAAATATAAATAATATTAATAAAGCACATATTAATGAAACAACTCGTGTTGTTTTATTCACATGGAGTTTTTATATAATAAGCACATCACATATGATGATTATATAATAAGTAAAACACGAGTAATTTAACAGTAAATTTTGAAATACTCCCTGCTCCTTCTTTGCCGTTGCCGTCGCAAATAAATAATTACATTCGCTGAAAAAGAATTCGATCGCGAAGGTTTTATATAGCTTCTGTAGCGGGATTCCGTAACTCGTTATACTGGCGTTATGAGCTTATAGCGACACTTTTCAGTACGATGAATAACGACGCGTCGCGGTAACGACAAATGCGATTCCGTACACGAGGTATAACGTCGTTCGTCGCTATTCGTAACAAAAAATGTCGTTATGGTGTCGTTATGAGCTACTAACATAGCGAGGGGCAGCGTACCCCTCGTTATGCCGTAGCAACGAGTCGAAATACAGTTAGAGGCGTTGTGATTCATGAGCGCTCGAACTGCGTGAATAATTTGCATTTCTGGGTAAAAAAACGTGTACTCCAAAAATAACGTGTTATATTAAAAAAACAACCTGTGATATATTTTGACTCATTATCACGTTAAAAAAAATGTGCAGAAGTTTCGCGGATTTCATGTTAATCTCCGCCTATATATTTTATAAGGTATTTCACACCGTGCATAACCTATAACTATTATTGCTGTTCGAAGAATATTTCTTTTTATTTCGATATTGTAAGCAAACTCTTACTTTTATATAATCACCAATCATATAACACGATGATCATTTCTTTAATGCCTGTTTCTGCATATTATAAAATTTTGTAGCGCACATGGCCCTCGAATATTTGGCTTGGGAACTGGGATTTTTGGGTGAAAGGGTGCGTCGGATAGAACGGCACATATAACGAAGACAGCTAAGAGATGCACAGAACGCCTTTCATCTACCACACGACGGATTCGTTGATTACTTCGCCTGACTCCAGATCTTTTAATCGGCATTTGCAATGCATTACGAGAAGAATTGCAAAGCAAACGCACTACGGGCTTAAGCCCAGAAATCAAGGTAACTTTGTAGCAGTAATTAACATATTTAAACGGTAAATAGTATAATATATCTTCGGAACATCACAATATATGTGTGTGTGTATATATATATATATATATATATATATATATATATGAGACTACAGGTCCGCCTAAGGCGCCATACCCTCACCACAAATTCAAACAAACCGACCCATTATGAGAGTAGGGGAGGAGGAGTAATAAATAATAGCAACTCAAGTGGACAGGTACGACCTTTAAGGACACAAGGGAACACAAACAGTGTACTAGGTCACAGAACAATGAGCGGAAAGACAAGGGAAGAAGAAAACAGAAAATAAACTAAAACAATAGAAAAAGTTAACAATAAAAGGAACGATAGGTAATGCGAAAGGGAAGGGGAAAAAGACGTTGAAGGAAACAAAAACAGAGAAAGAACAGAAAGAAAAATTTATTTAAAGTATAAAAAAAGTTAACAAGAAAGAGGGTCATGGGTAGTTGGTAAGGGAAGGGGAACAATAAACAATAAAAGATGGGTATAAAAAAGGGGGAAAGGCACTTCTCAAATCCCTTATGGATCGATTAGTACCGCTTAGCCTAGTACTTCCTTTTTTGGACTGGAAAAACTAAGAGAGGGGAACATTAAAAAACAGGAGAAGAGAGGAGGCGCCACCTAAGAATTGGATGTTTTGCGTGGATTAATTAGTACCGCTCAGCAAGAGTACATCGGTAGTGGATGGAAAAGGTTGAGAGAGGGGAACCTTAAGAAACAAAAAGAAGATAATTCGGGGTATAGTTTTTTAGTCAGATGTAAGAGACCAGGGATAATAAAGAGAAAAAAGCGATCACAAAATAATTAAGGATAAAAAGAGGAGCAATACATTACGGTAGGATAAATAGAAATTTTGTATTAGGAGAAAATAAAGTGCGAGGAGGTATTCGGAATATCAGGCAACACACGTACACACACACATACACAAAAATATCCGCGAGTATCCTCGAAAGTATCAGGAGAACCTGAAGGCCAGAGAGGAATCCCAAATTCAAAACACCACACAGATACAACACACACATAACACGCGGTAATCGTTCGTAGCGGGTACGTGGCGATCTCCGTCGGCGGGAGCAGAAGTTAGAGTAATCGATTACCGACGCGCGATAATCGATTACGCTCACGGAGAGTGAGTACCTGGGGGCTTATTACGGTTCTCGGGTGAGAATGCTCACTTCTCGCACTTTCGTCTCACGTGAATTTTGCCACTCTATTACGGATCGGTCGGGTGAAAATGTGAGATCACCAGGAACTTCCGGCTAGTGATCTCACATTTTCACGACGCCGTAGAAAGGGCACGCTAATTGAATCCAGCGGGATACAAAGCGCGTGTCCATCAACAAAGGCATAACCTAAAAAAGTTAAAAAAGAATATACGTGCGAATCATGAACGTAACCGAAAAACAAAAAAAAATGTTGTTGGATTTTATGAAAGAGCACGAAGATGTGGCACGAGGTAGACTGCGGTACAACGGTTCGAATAAAAAAATACTGGTAACTTTTGTAGCATATCAAAATATAAGGGGATTCATTTTACCCAGTGGTAGAATTATTGTTTATTGTTAACATATATCCAGGACAATATGTGGGTCACAATTTTCACCGCTTTAAACTCTGTCGGAAGCGGACCACATAAACAACCGAAAGAATGGCAAAAGGTATTCATATGTAATTATACATAGAATAATTTTATAGGTAACATAGATAGAAATGCGGAGTACGTACAAGAGTAAAGTTTTGCTATTTTCAATACAGTATATATTTGAAAAATTTCAGACATGGAGAGACTGGAAATCTAACGTACTGAAGGAATGTGCAAGTAACAAGATGTATGCGATTGGTACTGGTGGAGGTCCACCACGAGTGTCTGGGCTCAGTCAATTAGATGAGGACCTTTTGGCTGTTATTGGACCAGAATCGGCAGGCTTCCAAAATATTCCTGAGGGAGGAAATTTCGATCGGAATGTGACGACAAACCGTGAATCAACAACAGATAAAACCGATATTTTCATACCACAACGACGCATGCAAGAAAAAAGGGTGAGTGCATTTGGCATATCAAGTTGTAAATAGTAAAAGTATTTATTGTTATAAATAGTTATCAATAGTTAATGCATTTATTGTCTATAATATAGACTTATAGACATTTTGTGTATATGTCTATGAGTCTATATACATAAGTCTATGTATATAAGAATTGTCTTTAAAAATTAAAGTATTCCTACAAGATTCATATTATATCTATTCATATTTACAATTTTGATAAACGTAAAAAATAATTTTAGAAGCATAATTCATGCCAGGTCCGAGAAATCAATGGAGAAGTGGGCGTAGATCCATCATTGCTGCTTAGAATGCACGATTCTGTAAGCTTCCAGACGGATGTGAGTTAGCCTCATATGCAATTGTCAATCGAATACTTCTTATTCAATGTATGGTCAAAATAAACATCCGCAGATGAACAAAGATCCGCCTGTTATTGAGCCTGCAACAGAAGAAATACGCATCGATTACTTTCTCAGCGATGGAGAAAATATAGAAACCCAAAACGCGAAAGTGTATCATTACAACATACAGGTACTGTAAACAAATCTCTTTTTTGTAGATATATAGGCAATATATAATTTGAAATTATTTAAGTGTGTTGATTATTTTATAGAAGATACGAGCAATAAACGACGAAAAACCAGCGCTGTTACAGCTGTCGATTTGATGCGAGACCAATTGCGTATCGAACGCGAGAAGTTGGAACTGTACAAGGAAAAGTTAAAATTCGAAAAGGAAAGGTTTGAGGCAAAGAAAGAAGAAAAGGTCGCATATCACAACATATTGCGTGAAATGAACAATAATTGTGTATTGCTAAGACAAGAGATTGAAAAATTTACGCCGCAGTATTTGGAGTAATTTTACATTGGTAAAAGGGTAGAATTCAAAATAAAATGAATTAAAAAAGAGTGAAAGACTGTAACATGTTGATAAAAAAGCGCGATAAACATTATTGTAGGGAGTTTTTCTCAAAACCCCGCCCGGTGTTGCTAGTGGCGAGCACCGTTTCCGGCTACCGCGTGAGAATCGCGTCGAATGAAGGCGAGAGCGTCCGAGCTGTTTTCCGGTAGCGTGTTGAACGTAAAAACAGCCGCGCCGTGTATACCGCCTCTCGGGATCGATCTACCTAAAAGAGAGTTTTGGGAGTCGGGCGTCGTGCGACCGAGCGAGCTGAGTGCGATGAAGCCCGATGGTACGCGCGAGTGTGCCTTTTTTCTAAATTAATAAAGATTACTTTTGTTCTCTCATCTGAGAACGACGACAAAAACATTATTCAATCCCGCTTTTCCTCATTGTCGCGGATTTCTACATTATTAAAAATTTATTTGGAAATAGACGTACTGTTTACATTTTATTTCCGGTAGTTTCAGTATCCTAAAAATATGTATTGGTGATCCGATCACGGGTCTCGTTCCCATTTTCCTCCACTTGGACATTAGCATTTACTGCTGCCAATTTTTCGTCGATTTCATCATAAACTAAGTCCGGCACTGGAAGTCTCCATCGTAGCGCGATGTTGTGTAAAACACAAGCAGCGTTAACTATCCTAGCTAAGAATGATTGTATTGAAATTAATAATGATCATCATCGAACCCCTTAGTAATATATTTGTTCTATGAATTATACCTGCAGTTTCTGGTGCATAATGCAAAGCTCTCTCTTTCCGGAGACATCTCCATCTTCCTTTAAGGACGCCTATACATCGCTCCACACAAGACCGAGCTCGGATATGAGACTGTGTATATGCTGCGGATTGTGTTCCTTCAGGTGCGTTTAACTTGGGTGTCATTAAGTATGGCAATAATGGGTAGGCACAATAATGGGTAGGCAAAGCCACGCATCTCTTCGTCCTGCAGCATACATATCCTGTAAATGCGACGACACTTGAAAAGCTCGCCAAACTCTAGCATCATGGGTTCTTTTACCGTGAGCAGCATTCACGCTTAAAATTTTGCCCTCATAATCTGAAACCTAAACATCACAAAATTCCTAATTATAACCTAGTTTTTTTCAACGTGTTTCTTCAATAATAGATACGTCCTCTAGATTACTGAATCATATATCATACTTACGATGAGAACATTCAAAGAATGATATAATTTGCGATTAATGTAGAGATGTTCCCTGTTCGCGTTTGGGGGCACGATCGCTATATGCGTACCATCTATTGCCCCGATAACACCAGGAAATCGTGCGTGAGCCCAGAAACTGCAAATTTGAAACAACATTTTTTTCATATAAATATGGTCATGAATGGTACTCACAATAATTTTATTTATCCACATACTTTTACGTTTTTGACGAAATATACTAACAAAACAATGAATTTAATGAGAACCTACATTTCTTTAACAGGTTGGAGTTCTGCATCTTCAATTCGAAACTGAATGTACTCTTGCATTAATGTATTCAATGCATCGACCACATTCGACAAAATTTTGCTCACAGTTGGCTGGCTTACGCATGCTGAATAATTTTGCCCAACGCGCGATTGATAAGAACCTGATGCTATAAAATTCAATGCGATTAGTACCTGTAACAAAAAATCACTCTCATGATGGATTCTGTATTTCTAGCAAAGTAAATAGGATTCGTATTAGAAATACAAGTCAGTAAATGTATGTAATGCAACACCTGTAGTTCAATTGGAATGCCGTGCCTTCGTCTTGGATTTGGTAAGAGAGGCCGTAAATCCTCAATCAATGTTCGGACAGCTTCTTGGAATAACCTCATTCAAAAATAAGATTAACAATATCTTTTTTTATCCTTTGTATGCGTAATTTCCATTCTTCTTAATAACGTTTATACTCATATTAACATATTCCAAATATTGAATATGTTTTTTTTTATAATTATGACGATAGATAACCTTAAAACGAGTAAATGACCCATATTTATGCATCATTTGCAAAAATTCCAACATTCCCTCTAGTTATCCATATTCATTTGTGTTTTTCATTTTCTTTTTTTTACAATAAAAATGCAGTTTCTATTGCCTTAAATAATTACACTTACCTGTAAAAACTCCGAAATTCATGTTCTGTTAAATTGAAGGGATCCGAGGCATCGCGCAGTGTTCGTCGTATTCGGAGCTTTCTATTTTCCCGATGTCGCAAGAGCACAATCATGATTAAATTATTCATTATTACCGACGAATATCGTTAATTTTTATTGAATATTTAGCGTCGAGATGATGCCGTTTCTGGGTAAAAGATTCCGTAGTAACTTGTGTTATACAGCTTTGGATGTGCGTCGCTGATTTAGGAAGGGGTTCAAGCATGCGCACTATGAATTTCGACATGAAATTTGGTGTCGAGTAAACTCACGTGAATAATTTCGCATTTTCACCGGGTGAAAAGAACCGTAATAGGGTGAGCGGCTCACTTTTGTCATTTTCGCCCAAACCAAGAACCGTAATAAGCCCCCTGAGTACACACGAGAGCGCGCTCGGCACCGCGCGCCACAAGCAACGGCAGCGAAAGAAGAGGGGAAAGCGCGCCGCGATCTCCAGCGCGTATCGCGATCGAGCGCGCCGATCAATCTCCCTAGAAGAGACAGGCAGGCGCGCCACGAACACGAGAGCGCGCCACGAGCGAGAGCGCGACGCTCAAACCAGTGTGAAGCCAGGAGCGAACTCCGAGCGCCACAGGCACGCCGCGCCACAGGCACGCCGTAATACACCACGCCGCGAGCGACACGACGGAAGACGTGTTTCGACCACGGTCTTATATACAGGTCTGGAAACTCCGTCGGTTGAGGGGGGTCGCTTACTGACGAAAATTTTTTAATACACTGGCCGCTAGGGGCACTGCTATCTTGAAAGAGTCGGCTGCGTAGTGTGGTACGGGGGCAGACGGAGGTATTGAAAAAAGACAAAGCTAATCACCGCAATACTCTGTATCTGCCTGTCTCCGTAACACCTCATTTCAATTATTGGTTCTGCAGTATATATATATATATATATATATATATATATATATATATATATATATGTATTAGCTATATTGGTAGATATACCACCTATATATATATATATATATATATATATATATATATATATATATATATATATATATATATATATATATAGGTGGTATATCTACCAATATAACTAATTATAATGAATAAAATTAAGTGGCGAACCAACCCAACAAGTTGCCAAATCTAATTAAACCCCAAGCGTGGCTATAACTTAAATGTTAGAAAACCGTCTTATTCATGCAATGATAATCGTGGTCGTACGGATAGGGTGCTCAGCTACCGTTTTGAAGGAACCAAGTTCGATCCCCGAACGGTGGGTTTTTTTGCATTTGCATAGGTTTCTGGTTATGTATTAATTATTTATACACATTGGATTGTTTTTGTATGTAATTATTTTTTTCTCTCAAATAAAACTTCTAATTAATTTTTAAATAAATGTTTTTATTTTTGTATCGGTTTTTTTGTCGTTGGTAAAGATTTCGAACTATGTGTAAATAACAAAATGATGTTATTGTTTTGTCGCTTTTGTTTAGAAAAATTATTTTTGGTGGTTATGTTCAACTGGGGGCAAGATTGCAGTGCCGCGTAGTGTCAATTCTCAACAAATATTTTCGTCCGTAAGCGGCCTACCCCCACCATGTGAATTCTGGCAGAGTTTCGAGACCTGTATGTAAGACCGTGGTTTCGACCCACTCAGGGACATTTACCAGCCGAGTCGGCCCGCGATTGTACCGACAGAGACATAATCTTTTGAATACACAAATTACACACCCGCGACACAAACAACAGATCACACCTGTATACAACGATTCTTTTCTATATTATATCGAGCCACAAGCATTGAATAAAAACCATTTTTATTAACAAATACCTCCAAAAACAAGAGTTTCAACTAATTTCTTCCCTGATCGAGTGCCGAACAAATAAAATTAATTGTGACGAATTCCGCCTCGTTACAATATATATATATATGCCTTATTTATTACAGGTATTAGTCGCAGGGCAACATTGCAGCGCCACGTAGTGTCAATGCTCAACGAATATTTTCGTCCGTAAGCGGCCTACCCCCACCATTCGAATTTTGGCAGAGTTTCCAGACCTGTATGTAAGCCCGTGGCCTCTGCACACTGCGCGCGATGAGCGACGAGCGACGAGCGATATTAAATGGGAGTTTCACTCTCCTAGGGGTTTTCCGGAATACCTGAGCTCCCATTGGATATCGCTCATCGCTCATCGCGCGCAGTGTGTAGAGGATATTAATCGATAGAAAAACATCTAATAGCGTGTGATATTTTATTGAGGACGTTTGGTAGTCGACCGCTAAATTATGCCAACGCAAAATACATGTGAATCCTCAGTGGACGGTTCTCATTGGTTGCCAGTAACCGTATCCGATATAGCCAGTAATCAGAACGGCTGATTAACGCAACTTCACCCGTTATTTTTTTTTCCAATGTTGTTCCAACTATTCTTGATCAAAATAAAAATATGCGGCAACGTTTGATGTTCTATTTAGGGCGTTTGGTAGTTTATTATGACATTAGGCTAATGAAAAATACATGCGGATCATGAATGGAAACCTATGCTTGGTGACTAGAAGTCGCGGTGGCAAAATAACCTATTTTTGCAAATTCCCAGGATATTTTTGGTTAATCCTGTTCTAATGAGGCTTGATCGATAGAAACGCATATTATATTGTTTGGTATTCTATCTGGGGGGGGGTTAGTAGTCGATCACGAAATTATTCCAATGCCTAATACTTGTGCGTCTTCAATGAAAGAGCGTGATTGGTTGCTAAACGACTATTAAGGCCCGGTTCCACAACTCTCTATTAACCGAGCTAACCGAAGTTTAAGGGCGACTGGACCAATCAGAACCACGCTGAGCTGGCTAAACTCCGGTTAAATCGCTTAACCGAGAGTTGTGGAACCGGGGCTAAATGATTCTTAAAGAAAATGGCCGCTTAGACATAGTGGGGGCGATTCCAAGTTATGGGCTGATTGTGAAATCTCGATTTTTTGAAAAACGGGAAACTACCAAACGACCATTTGGATGGGCTAATAAACGCTACCAAACATCCACCAAACGATTTGTAAAAAAAATGGCTGATTAGTCGAAGCTGAGGCTGGCGGCGGAATTATGGTCCGATACTAATCGGTCTTCTGCCCCCCCCCACACTTCGACTAATCGGTCTTTGTTTTACGAATCGTTTGGTAGTCGTTTGGTACTGTGTATTAGCCCGTTGAAATTGTTTGGTAGGTTCCCGTTAAAAAAATGATTAAAAAACGTCCATAATTTACCCCGCCCCGCCATTTCGACTGATCGCCCTTTTTTTACGAATCGTTTGGCGGTCGTTTGGTAGTTGTCCGTTTTTTTTTAAATTGAGATTTAAAAATCGGTCCACAATTTGACACCCTCCCCCCTCACTTCGACTAATCAAGATTTTATCCGCGAATCGTTTAGTAGTCGTGCGTACGTAAATAGGTTCTTTGACCGCCGCGACTCGTGGCGACCAATCACAGCTCACCGTTCAGTTGATCATGGGGAGCCGGTATTGGTCGCCAGAAGCCGCAGCGGAAAAAGGAATTTCTAACAAAAATTCACCCATTATTTTGTGGCTAATTCATTGTGATGAGACTTAATCGATAGAAAAATAAATCATAGCGTTTGGTATTCTATTCAGGTCGTTCGATAGTCGATCAATCAATAACGTCCACGCAAAATACAGCGAATCGGGAATGGAGCGCTGAGATTCGTCGCCAGAAGCCGCATTGGCAGAATTATTTATTAGCATGGATTCACTCGTTATTTCTTGTCCGATTACGTTCTAATGGGCCGCGATCGATAGAAAAACATCCGATAGCGTTTGGTATTCTATTTGGGACGTTTGGTGGTCGATCATTCTAATACGATAACACAAAATACGTGCGTATCAGGAATAGAGAGCTGTGATTGGTCGCCAGAATGCGCAGGGGCAGAATGATGTGACATTTTCATAGTTCGATTTGTTAATAAACTCCGACCGAACCGAAATAAATTAGGCCTATCCGAAACGGAAGGCTGCGATTGGTCGCGATAATATACAACGTTTTTGCGATAGATGGCATTGGTTATCGAATATTATTCCGCTGCTCTCCGTCCTATCTCATGGATCGGAATTTTCTTTTTCATTTTCCGTAAGAACGGGAAACTACCGACGATTTGAATGGACCACCAAACGGTATCAAACGACCACCAAACGATTCGTAAAAAGAAAAGTTCGATTAGTCACAGTGGGGGGGCCAACTTACTCCCAATTTTTGATGATCGATTTTTCGAAAAACGGAGAACTACCAAACGATTTAAATGGACCACCAAACAATTCGTAAAAAAAAAAAGTTCGATTAGTTAAAGTGAGGGGGCTAACTTTGGTGAGGTGATTGAAAGAACTTTTGAGTAGGGGATGTCGACTCCTTCCCTCTAGTCCTCAGTCTTGCATACAGTGCCGGGATTCTCTAACGTTTCAGCGACAGTTCTCGTTGTCGTTAGCTAGCGACAGCCGATCGCATGGAGAATTACAGAATTACAGAAGAAGGGGCTCATTGGCTGTTGCTAGCTAACGATAACGAAAACTGTCGCTAAAACATTAGAGAATTCCGGCACTGGTCTGGAAACGATGCCAGATTTCAATGGAGTCGTAAGGCAGCGTTACGAGCATGGAGGCTATATGGACGAGGTCGAACTCCTATGGGAGACATGAAAAATATGACCACAAAATCGTTTGATATAGTGAGGCGCAGCGATCGCGCTATTACCATGAAGTTAGTTGCGTGCGAGAGAGACAGAATTAGAAAATCCTGGATAGAGAGTTGCATGTGACAGGGATGGAAGCCATCAAAGCATATAAGAAAATTGATCTCATTCATATTACTATTTATATTATTGTTAAAACTAAGTAGAGAGCAATCATACAGCAATAATAGTGTGAATATTTACTAGCTAGTGAAAATGCTAGTGGGAAGTTTTGATGCTAATTCTAAGCAGAGCCGCAATTGAAATACAACAATTTTAACATTAAATTGTGATAGGCAAGATAGCCTCGGGGATAACGCTCCGGCTACGGAAACGTGGTTGTGAGTTCAAATCCTGTTCAAAACGGGTTGACAATGTTCAATTCTTATTGCAAATCAAAGTGTAATAATATGCGCAATGAAATTTTTAATGATAAATTTTCATTGCAAAGTGTCGTGAACCCTCACATGTGCCCAAATGGAAGAGTGTAAGAAATGACCAAATGAAACAAAGTAAGAAAGACTTGAAAAATCAAATAAAAAAGAGTGACATACGATGAAGGTGTAACTGGATTATAAGAGGAAATATGCGATTAAAGTGAAATCAGAAAATGGCAAGGACCGTGTAAGGAAGATGAATGAAAAAGATTGACGTATGTAAACCGATGAAAAATTAGAGAAACTGAGGAAGAACAGAGGAAACAGAATATAACAATGCAGTACCTTTGGCACCTTAAACAATGTCAATTGTCGTACTGAACGCATATCTCTATTAGCTTTGCCAGCATTGATGCCACCGTTACAGCCTGCTACAGCACAAACTTTCCTCATCCTGTTTCAGAATTAAAATAATTAATGACATAATAACCTCATTAAAGTTGAAAAATGTATTGTAACGAAACTTATTATTATGTAAACAGACAAACAACCATTAGTCACGAGGGACCCATGTGTAAGGTTATGAAAATTGCAAACAATCGAATTAGAGATAAGGGTAATTATGCTTAGCTCACGATACTGACCTTGATATCGATGCAAAAAAACGTTTAATCTGATATAAAAAGAACACTCATCTCTGTTCATTTCACGATTAAAAATCTAGTTTATAAATCACTAATGCTGCACTTTGTCTTCGCTGTTCGCTTTTTTGTTTGGGAATATAAGACATGAGAAAACAATTATTGCCTACTTCCGATACGTCTTTCATCTCTCTCACACGCAACTAGCTTCATGATACCAGCGCGATCGCTGCGCCTCACTATATGAAATGATTGTGTTGCCACTTTTTAAGACCGAGTTCGGATCACGGTCTTACATACAGGTCTTGAAACGAAGCGAATTCCAGCTCCATAAACTTGGCCGCCGACTATGGAAATATCAAATTTTTTTTTTACGCCAATCGATTGTTAGTCGTTTGCTAGTGTTTGTTAGACGAAACCCAGCGTTTGTTAGATTTTATTTATTGAATGAAACAAAAAACAAATTTATGCCAAAGTTAGCCGCAGAAAATGGTTTTCTAGTGATTTCGAACTTTTTTTCGTGACCAATCGATTGGTAGTCGTTTGATAGTGAATGTTAGCCGGTTTAAATCGTTTGTTAGAGCGCAATTATTATTAAATTAATGAAAAACTTTTCGGCCCTAGAGCGCGCTGCGAGCGACGTGAAGTTGTCAGCATCACCGCAACGGACACTTGGGCTGTAGACATGTAACTCATCAATTTCAGCAAAACGATGATTCTTATAATTCTATTCGATTGCTAGACGAATGTTAGTAATTGTTAGTAAATTTTCATCGTTTGTTAGGATTCCATTTTTATTTAATCGCTGAAAAACTTTTCGGCACTAGGACGCAATGCATGTCGCGGCGGCTGGCAGCATCGCCGTGACAGCTGCTGATGGGTTTGCACATGTCGCTCATCAATATCCGCCAAACGTTGATTCTTGTCATTCTATTACATTGTTAGACGATCGATAGTGGCTGTTACTTTATTTGCATCGATTGTTAGAGCTCCATTTTTATTCAATCGCCGAAAAACTTTTCGGCGCGAGAGCGCGCTGCAGGTCACGAAGGTTGGCTGCATCGCCGCGACAGCGACTTACGGGTTTGCACATGTAAGACGGAAATTTCCACAAAACGTTGATTCTTGACATTCTATTACATTGTTAGACGATCGCCAGTGATTGTTACTTAATTTGCATCGTTTGTTAGAGCTCCATCTTTATTTAATCGCCGAAAAACTTTTCGGCGCAAGGGCGCGCTTCATGTCGCGGAGGTTGGCAGCAGCGCCGTGACACCTCATTACGGGTTTGCGCATTTCACTCGTCAATTTCCGGAAAACGTTGATTCTTATCATTCCATTAGATTGTTAGGCGATCGCTAGGGATTGTTAGTTAATTTTCATCGCTTGTTAGAACTCCATTTGTATTATATCGCTGAAAAACTTTTCGGCCCTACAGCGCGCTGTAGGTCGCAAAGGTTGGCAGCACCGCCGCGACAGCTGCTCACGGGTTTGCACATGTACCGCATCAATTACCGAAAACGTTGACTCTTATCATTCTATTAGATTGTTAGACGATCGCTAGTGAGTGTTAGTTAATTTCTATCGTTTGTTAGAGCTTCATTTTTATTTAAACGCTGAAAAACTTTTGGGCGCTAGGGCGCGTTGCAGGTCGCGAAGGTTGGCTGCATCGCCGCGACAGCGGCTTACGGGTTTGCACATGTAAGACGTCAATTTCCACAAAACGTTGAATCTTGTCATTCTATTACATTGTCAGACGAATGTTATTGGTTGTTAGAGAATTTTCATCGTTTGTTAGAGCTCCATTTTTATCTAATCGCCGAAAAACTTTTCGGTGCTAGAGCACGCTTCATGTCGCGGAGGTTGGCAGCATCGCCGCGACAGCTGCTTTCGGGTTTGCGCATTTAACTCGTCAATTTCCGCAAAATGTTGACTCTTATCATTCTATTAGATTCTTAGACGATCGCTAGTGATTGTTAGTTAATTTTCATCGTTTGTTAGAGCGTCATTTTTATTTAATCGCTGAAACACTTTTCGGCCCTAGAGCGCGCCGCATGTCGCGGAGGATGGCAGCATCGTCGCGACAGATGCTTACGGCTTTGCGCATGTAACTGGTTATTTTGAGCAAAACGTTGATTCTTATCATTCTATTAGATTGTTTGACGATCGCTAGTGATTGTTAGTTAATTTCTTTCGTTTGTTAGAGCTCCATTTTTATTTAATCGCTGAGAAACTTTTCGGCGCTAGAGCGCGCTGAGGGTCGCGAAGGCTGGCTGCATCGCCGCGACACCGGCTTACGGGATTGCACATGTAACAAGTAAATTTCCACAAAACGTTGATTCTTGTCATTCTATTACATTGTCAGACGAATGTTAGTGATTGTTAGAGAATTTTCATCGTTTGTTAGAGCTCCATTTTTATTTAATCGCCGAAAAACTTTTCGGCACTAGAGCACGCTGCATGTTGCGGAGGCTGGCAGCATCGCCGCGACAGCTGCTTACGGGTTTGCGCATTTAACTCGTTAATTTCCGCCAAACGTTGATTCTTATCATTCCAGTAGATTGTTAGACGATCGCTAGTGATTGTTAGTTAATTTTCATCGTTTGTTAGAGCTGAAATTTTATTTTATCGCTGAAAAACATTTCGGCCCTAGAACGCGCTGCAGGTCGCGAAGGTTGGCAGCATCGCCGCGACCGCTGCTTACGGGTTTGCACAAGTAGCGCATCAATTACCGCAAAACGTTGACTCTTATCATTCTATTAGATTGTTAGACGATCGCTAGTGATTGTTAGTTAATTTCTATCGTTTGTTAGAGCTCCATTTTTATTTAAACGCTGTAAAACGTTTCGGCGCTAGAGCGCGCTGCAGGTCGCGAAGGTTGGCGGCATCGCCGCGACAGCGGCTTACGGGTTTGCACATGTAAGACGTCAATTTCCACAAAACGTTGATTCTTGTCATTCTATTACATTGTCAGACGAATGTTATTGGTTGTTAGAGAATTTTCATCGTTTGTTAGAGCTCCATTTTTATTTAATCGCCGAAACACTTTTCGGTGCTAGAGCACGCTTCATGTCGCGGAGGATGGCAGCATCGCCGCGATAGTTACTTACGGGTTTGCACATGAACCGCCTTAATTTCCGCAAAACGTTGACTCTTAACATTGTATTAGATTGTTAGACGATCGCTAGTGATTGTTAGTTAATTTTCATCGTTTGTTAGAGCATCATTTTTATTTAATCGCTGAAACACTTTTCGGTCCTAGAGCGCGTTGCATGTCGCGAAGGCTGGCAGCATCGTCGCGATAGCTGCTTACGGCTTTGCGCATGCAGCTCGTTAATTTGAGCAAAACGTTGATTCTTATCATTCTATTAGATTATTAGACTATCGCTAGTGATTGTTGGTAATTTTTTTCGTTTGGTAGAGCTCCATTTTTATTTAATCGCTAAGAAACTTTTCGGCGCTAGAGGACGCTGCAGGTCGCGGAGGTTGGCAGCATCGTCGCGACAGATGCTTACGGCTATGCGCATGCAGATCGGTAATTTGAGCAAAACGTTGATTCTTATCATTCTTTTAGATTGTTAGACTATCGCTAGTGATTGTTAGTTAATTTCTATCGTTTGTTAGAGCTCCATTTTTATTTAATCGCTGAAAAACTTTTCGACACTAGAGCGCGCTGCTGGTCGCGAAGGTTGGCTGCATTGCCGCGACAGGGGCGTACGGGTCGGCACATATAAATCGTCAATTTCCACAAAACGTTGATTCTGGTCATTCTATTACATTGTCAGACGAATGGTAGTGATTGTTAGAGAATTTTCATCGTTTGTTAGAGCTCCATTATTATTTAATCGCCGAAAAACTTTTCGGCGCTGGAACACGCTTCACGTCGCGGAGGCTGGCAGCATCGCCGTGACAGCTGTTTTCGGGTTTGCGCATTTAACTCGTCAATTTCCGTAAAACGTGGCGTCTTATCATTCTATTAGATTCTTGGACGATCGCTAGTGATTGTTAGTTAATTTTCATCGTTTGTTAGAGCGTCATTTTTATTTAATCACTGAGAAACTTTTCGGCGCTAGAGCGCGCTGCAGGTCGCGAAGGTTGGCTGCATCGCCGCGACACCGGCTTACGGGATTGTACATGTAACAAGTAAATTTCCACAAAACGTTGATTCTTGTCATTCTATTATATTGTCAGACGAATGTTAGTGATTGCTAGAGAACTTTCATCGGTTGTTAGAGCTCCATTTTTATTTAATCGCCGAAAAACTTTTCGGCACTAGAGCGCGCTGCAGGTCGCAAAGGTTGGCTGCATCGCCGCGACACCGGCTTACGGGATTACACATGTAACAAGTAAATTTCCACAAAACGTTGATTCTTGTCATTCTATTACATTGTCAGACGAATGCTAGTGATTGTTAGAGAATTTTCATCGTTTGTTAGAGCTCCATTTTTATTTAATGGCCGAAAAACTTTCCGGTACTAGAGCACGCTGCATGTTGCGGAGGTTGGCAGCATTGCCGCGACAGCTGCATACGGGTTTGCGCATTTAACTCGTTAATGTCCGCAAAACGTTGATTCTTAGCATTCCATTAGATTGTTAGACGATCGCTAGTGATTGATAGTTAATTTTCATCGTTTGTTGGAGCTCACATTTTATTTTATCGCTGAAAAACTTTTCGGCCTTAGAGCGCGCTGCAGGTTGCGAAGGTTGGCAGCATCGCTGCGACAGCTGCTTACGGGTTTGCACATGTACCGCATCAATTACCGCAAAACGTTGACTATTATCATTCTATTAGATTGTTAGACGATCGCTAGTGAGTGGTAGTTAATATCTATCGTTTGTTAGAGCTCCATTTTTATTTAAACGCTGAAAAACTTTTCGGCGCTAGAGCGCTCTGCAGGTCGCGAAGGTTGGCTGCATCGCCGCGACAGCGGCTTACGGGTTTGCACATGTAAGCCGTCAATTTCCACAAAACGTTGATTCTTGTCATTCTATTACATTGTCAGACGACTGTTATTGGATGTTAGAGAATTTTCATCGTTTGTTAGAGCTCCATTTTTATTTAATCGTCGAAAAAATTTTCGGTGCTAGAGCACGCTTCGTGTCGCGGAGGTTGGCAGCATCGCCGCGAGAGCTGCTTTCGGGTTTGCGCATTTAACTCGTCAATTTCCGCAAAATGTTGACTCTTATCATTCTATTAGATTCTTAGACGATCGCTAGTGATTGTTAGTTAATTTTCATCGTTTGTTAGAGAGTCACTTTTATTTAATCGCTAAAACACTTTTCGGCCCTAGAGCGCGCCGCATGTCGCGGAGGTTGGCAGCATCGTCGCGACAGATGCTTACGGCTTTGCGCATGGAACTGGTTATTTTGAGCAAAACGTTTATTCTTATCATTCTATTAGATTGTTTGACGATCGCTAGTGATTGTTAGTTAATTCCTTTCGTTTGTTAGAGCTCCATTTTTATTTAATCGCTGAGAAACTTTTCGGCGCTAGAAAGATGAATGTAATGTAATGTTTCAGATGAATGTAAGTAATCACAAATGTAAGTAATCACTTACATTCATCTGACAATGTAATAGAATGACAAGAATCAACGTTTTGTGGAAATTGACGATTTATATGTGCAAACGCGAACGCCGCTGTCGCGGCAATGCAGCCAACCTTCGCGACCTGCGGCGCGCTCTAGCGTCGAAAAGTTTTTCAGCAATTAAATAAAAATGGAGCTCTAACAAACGATAGAAATTAACTAACAATCACTAACATTCGTCTGACACTGTAATAGAATGACAAGAATCAACGTTTTGTGGAAATTTACTTGTTACATGTGCAATCCCGTAAGCCGGTGTCGCGGCGATGCAGCCGCGACTAACAAACGATGAAAATTCTCTAACAATCGTTAGAGAATTTTCATCGTTTGTTAGAGCTCCATTTTTATTTAATCGCCGAAAAACTTTTCGGTGCTAGAGCACGCTTCATGTCGCGGAGGTTGGTAGCATCGCCGCTACAGCTGCTTTCGGGTTTGCGCATTTAACTCGTCAATTTCCGCAAAACGTTGACTCTTATCATTCTATTAGTTTGTTAGACGATCGCTAGTGATTGTTAGTTCATTTTCATCTTTTGTTAGAGCATCATTTTTATTTAATCGCTGACAGTCTTTTCGGCCCTAGAGCGCGCTGCAGGTCGCGAAGGTTGGCTGCATCGCCGCGACAGCGGCTTACGGGATTGCACATGTAACACGTAAATTTCCACAAAACGTTGATTCTTGTAATTCTATTACATTGTCAGACGAATGTTTGTGATTGTTAGTTAATTTATATCGTTTGTTAGAGCTCCATTTTTATTTAATCGCTGAAAAACTTTTCGACGCTAGAGCGCGCTGCAGGTCGCGAAGGTTGGCTGCATTGCCGCGACAGATGCTTACGGCTTTGCGCAGGTAACTGGTTATTTTGAGCAAAACGTTGATTCTTATCATTCTATTAGATTGTTTGACGATCGCTAGTGATTGTTGGTCAATTTCTTTCGTTTGTTAGAGCTCCATTTTTATTTAATCGCTGAGAAACTTTTCGGCGCTAGAGCGCGCTGCAGGTCGCGAGGGTTGGCTGCATCGCCGCGACAGCGGCTGACGGGATTGCATATGTAACACGTATATTTCGACAAAACGTTGATTCTTGTCATTCTATTACATTGTCAGACGAATGTTAGTGATTGTTAGTTAATTTCTATCGTTTGTTAGAGCTCCATTCTTATTTAATCGCTGAAAAACTTTTCGACGCTAGAGCGCGCTGCAGGTCGCGAAGGTTGGCTGCATTGCCGCGACAGCGGCGGACGGGTTTGCACATATAAATCGTCAATTTCCACAAAACGTTGATTCTTGTCATTTTATTACATTGTCAGACGAATGTTAGTGATTGTTAGAGTATTTTCATCGTTTGTTAGAGCTCCATTTTTATTTAATCGCCGAAGAACTTTCAGTGCTAGAGCACGCTTCATGTCGCGGAGGTTGGCAGCATCGCCGCGACAGCTGCTTACGGGTTTGCACATGTACCGCATCAATTACCGCAAAACGTTGACTCTTATCATTCTATTAGATTGTTAGACGATCGCTAGTGATTGTTAGTTAATTTCTATCGTTTGTTAGAGCTCCACTTTTATTTAATTGCTGAAAAACTTGTCGGCGCTAGAGCGCGCTTCAGGTCGCGAAGGTTGGCTGCATCGCCGCGACAGCGGCTTACGGGTTTACACATGTAAGACGTCAATTTCCACAAAACGTTGATTCTTGTCATTCTATTACATTGTCAAACGAACGTTAGTGATTGTTAGAGAAGTTTCATCGTTTGTTAGAGCTCCATTTTTATTTAATCGCCGAAAAACTTTTCGGCGCTAGAGTACGCTTCATGTCGCGGAGGCTGGCAGCATCGCCGCAACCGCTGCTTACGGGTTTGCACATGTACCGCATCAATTACCGCAAAACGTTGACTCTTATCATTCTATTAGATTGTTAGACGATCGCTAGTGATTGTTGGTTAATTTTCATCGTTTGTTTGAGCTCCATTTTTATTTTATCGCAGAAAAACTTTTCGGCCCAAGAGCGCGCTGCATGACGCGGACGCTGGCAGCATCGTCGCGACAGCTGCTTACGGCTTTGCGCATGTAACTCGTTATTTTGAGCAAAACGTTGATACTTATCATTCTATTAGATTGTTTGACGATCGCTAGTGATTGTTAGTCAATTTCTTTCGTTTGTTAGAGCTCCATTTTTATTTAATCGCTGAGAAACTTTTCGGCTTAAGAGCGCGGTGCTTGTCGCGGAGGTTGGCAGCATCGCCGCTATGGCCGCGATAAACGTATATAATTTTAATTAAAGATAGCGAATCGGTGCAAATGATCGACGAAATAGAGAATTAAATAAACGCGTGAACATCTCAAACCTCGATCTGATCATGAGCCTTTTTTACTCGATATTCCTAATTGTGCGTCCTGGTCGAACTTCCATAAAGTGAATCCAGACTTTTAGTCGGCAGCGTGCTCATAAATTCGCAGAATTAATTTTTTTTTTTATACTACTCAGAACAAAGTCAGGGCCACTTATACATTTACATTTTAAAGTAACTGAATGTTGACCCACGTTATGATAACCATTTCCATGAATTGTGTTATGACCCAAAGTTTTTCATTGATTACATAGAAATTGAGAACTAACAAACGATGAAAAGTGACTAACAATCACTAACATTCTACTATTAATCGAATAAATTGATACGAATCAATATTTTGCTGAAATGGGCGAGTTCCATGTGCACACCCGTAAGCATTTGTCGCGGCGATGCAGCCAACCTTCGCGACCTGCAGCGCGCTCTAGCGCCGAAAAGTTTTTCAACGATTAAATAAAAATGGAGCTCTAACAAACAATAGAAATTAACTAACAATCACTAGCGATCGTCAAACAATCTAATAGACTGATAAGAATCAACGTTTTGCTCAAATTAACGAGTTACATGCGCAAAGCCGTAAGCAGCTGTCGCGACGATGTTGCCATCCTCCGCGACATGCAGCGCGCTCTAGGGCCGAAAAGTGTTTCAGCGATTAAATAAAAATGATGCTCTAACAAACGATGAAAATTAACTAACAATCACTAGCGATCGTCTAACAATCTAATAGAATGATAAGAGTCAATGTTTTGCAGTAATTGATGCGGTACATGTGCAAACCCGTAAGCAGCTGTCACGGCGATGCTGCCAACCTTCGTGACCTGTAGCGGGATTCCGTAACTCGTTATAATTATAACGACATGCGACGTTACGGTAACGATACCGACTTTCGCCGCGTGTAACGATACACGGATAACGATGGTCTGATTCCGTAACTCCGAATAGCGACATTTCAATGTTACAGAATGCGATAACGAATCGTCGCTATTTAACGTTGTCGTTATGCCTGTAACTTAGGAGGACGTGAAAAATTTCGTTGGTTGGTATGTTGTGGACCATGAAAATGACCATCATTATAGTAAGTTTCTAGTAATTCTTAAAAACATTAGTAACTCTCGGAAGACAAAGCGCTCTTTATTTTCTGTCCGTTTGTTCTCCTCCGCGGTTTTATTAAGAAGATATTCTTGCATTGAGGATTAAAACAAATTTTCAGTCTTTTAACAATGGCTACTGTATCACGGTAAGTCAGTTCCAGTTGCAGTAAAAAAAAATAAATACGTTCTATATTTGCGATGTATAATACGTCAGTAATGAAGATTATCATACATGACAGACGTTATGCGATTACAGGTTATGAATACTCATTTCCACTCATAGTTTAGCTATATTTCTTTACGTGAAGCAAACTTATTAAGTTTGATTTATATTTTCCTTTTAGAATAACAAAATCAAAAGCAGCCGTCGGTAAACGGCAAGCTAAGGCAACATCAGCCCAAATCGACTTCATGGTCGATTATTTCGTACAGCATCCTCATGTTGCAACAGGAAAATTTAAAACTGCATGGAAAAGCCGATTTGAGTGCATCATGGGACAAATTAGTAGACGAATTAAATCAAATGAGTAAAGACGGAAAAAGTAAAGATATGAAGTCGTGGAAATCGGTAAGTTTTTCCTTAAGAAACATCATATACGAAGATAATATAATAATGATTTCACATCAAGATATTTCCACAACTCTTCATAATACATATTTTTATTTCATAGACGTGGAGGGACAACAAGACAATGGTTTCGCAGAAAATAGCGAAGATACGCGCTAATCGGGCTGCAACGGGAAACGTTGGAGAGCCTCCAGCGAATTTAAGCGGGCGAGAACGAAAAATTTTGGGTCTAATGGGTTTCGATTATGTGGAAGGAGTACAGTGTCCAGATGCATTCCCCGAAGAACAGGTACAATTTTTTTTATGTGACGGCAGCAATCTTAATAAAACACAACTTTTTTTTCAATCCACGTAATAGGTTACGTTCTATTAATCGGCCAGAAAAAGTTGATCATTTTTATTTTAGTCGAGAATATATACATTTTTTTTATCTATAAAGTGTCTCCCAATGAATAAAAGTATAACATAATAATTCCCGATTTACGTCTTAAATTATGATTTCAGCTAAACTCGTTCGAATTATTAGCAGAGGGACAGGAAGACGTATTAAACAGTGCTGCCAATAATTTAACAGTTCGAAGCAGTAGCGATGTCAGTTGCACGGCTTATACGAGTTAGTCCATGCTTCTTAAGACTGCATATATGACTTGGCATAATACTTCATATGACACGGTAGTCGGACGGTAACATAAGGCTTACTTGACCTTGCTGTTCAAATAAATGATCTTCTGTTGTATGTTAGATTATGAAATGCTAGACGGCTTAGAAAGCATTGAAAGTACAGCCACTGAGCCATACTTTATGCGAGAAAACTCGGAGACAGTTGTCGACCCTCTGGAAAGACGAAAATCAGTACCTACAGCGTCAGAAATAATAGCAGCTACATCATCCGAACCCGTTTCTAGCGGTGTACGAAACTCCAATCGACAGGAGAGGGCATCAAAAGTCGCAAGGCGCAGTGAGTATAATTGTAGTTAATCAGTTGTTTTCTTTTACAAGATGTCCAGAGGTGAAATGTTTGTTTTATTTGGAAGGTGGCGATCGATTGAGCACGCATCTGCAAAATGCGCGAACAGATTTTGCGACTCTAGCTGAGCGACAAATTTCGTGCATGGAGGTAACTACTATGATATGTTTCAAGAAGTTTTAATCCAACCTTAATTAAAACGCTATTTTAAAATAAATTCGACGCCTTTTTTTTCAAAATGACCATTTCTTCATTATACAGATGTTTGCCAAAGCTATGCAGCAAATCGCGGACAACGATAAACAGAGGAACGAGATTCTCCGATCATTCGCCGAAGCTCAAAAAGCTCGAGACCAGACTTTCTCTGAGCTAGTCGTCTTAATAAAAGACTGCGTGAACGTTTTAAAAAAACAGTGACGACCGACTTAATTTGCAGGGTTCGAATGTAAAGTTTTTACGGTTTAGGATCCATTCGATTCGATTCGATTGACGATTATATTTTTGTTGTCGTATGTTCACTGTATAGTTTATTGGTTTCCAAATATAAAGGTAATATGCGTTTTGAAATAAAGAGGTTACTTTTGTTCTAAACTGTTTGTACAATTATTTTTATTTCAATGCTACACATGCTGAAATTCAATGGTAAGTTTGGTCATGGTAATAATGGTACAAATTTTCGTTAAAGGAACACTCGTTACAAATTGATCATAATGAAAAGAGGTAGATCTCGTCTGAGTGGATATTCACATACTGAGTGTTTTTCACATTGACATGAACGCAAAAAATTCAGTATCTACAATATCAAGATACGCGAAAATGCTCGATGTTAAATTTTTACAAAATTAGAAACAAATCGGCAAAGCCAACGCATAGCAATGTCACGCTGTTCTCCAATATACATAATTGATAATCAAAAGAACATTACATCCATTTTTTGTTATTTTTATCCTAACATGTTCATCAGATACACTAATTTAAAAAATTGCATGATTTTCCAATGAAAATAAGCGTGCTGTATCGATTATACATTCAACATTATTGTTTGGGAATAAATTTTCGTCTGAAAATATATTAAACACTCACTATGTAACGGTTTAAATGTGATGTAATCTTTTTTCTTTTTGAAGCCTCGTGAGATTATAGAATAATAGACCGTTCTATTTTTTTAAACTCATTATTCCTCTTCGTCATTCTCTTCCTCTTCTGCATCACGATAGTTATAAAACCTCTCTCTCATAATTTGTCGTTGGATTCTCCGAGCTAAAGCGCGTGGCCCTCTTGCAGGTAAATCGTCATCGATGTCCGCAGGATGAGGATTTTCGTTTTGATCATGATCAGGGACTATTGGTGCTTGGAAATGTTCATCACAAAAACGATGTTGGATTCTCATATTGTGAAGTACTGCACATGCATTCACTATTTTTGCAGCAAATGTCGGTTCGTACATCAACACGCGCTGATAGGAAAGACATCTCCATACAGATTTGAAGACACCGAAGAAACGTTCAACAACGTTCCTTGCCTTGCAAAGCTGCTGCGTGTAATAAAACTGTTGAGTATCTTCAGGAAAATTCGCCAAGGGTGTCATAAGCCACGGTTCTAGCGGGTATCCAGCGTCACCTGATAAAGAACATTCATACTGTTATAAATATACTGAACGTATACATAAATGAGAAAAAAATTAGAAATGGCGGCTTTTAAATTGATTTTTTTTAAAGTAGACACATCATCGGTCGTTTTAAGGAATGTCTGAAATGTAATTTCTTCGAACAGTAAAAATTTCACGGTTTTGCCGTGTTGCAAAAACCTCTATAATGGTCAGACTCACCGATAAGCCAAGTTTTTCGTTCGCCTCGATTATAATGAAATTCCATTGCCCGACGAATTGGTGATGTACTCCAGATGTACGCATCATTTCGTGCACCGGGATACCGTGCATTGATATTCAGCAATTTCATATCGGGGTCAACAATCTGAAAGAATATATAACGCAACAGTGGAACGTAAGCTTTATAGCAACCACGCAGAATACAGTAAGTATTAAAGTATTCGTACGCCGATGATTGAAGGTAGCGAACGCATTTTATTAACGAAGCCTTTGTAGCTAACATATATGTGTTCAAAACGCATGCCATTTGATGCTTAAAACATAATATCAATGTTGGGTACTTTTTTCACTCACAGTATACTTGCTACATATATATGTATACTTGCCGCTTGTATGTTCAAAGAATGTCGACCATGGTGATTGATGAAGGCCTCTTCATGCTCAGAAGGGGCAAGAATATGGACAAAAGTGCAATCTATAGCACCAATGGCACCCTCAAATGACTGTGCAGTCGTTGAAAATTTTTCACGCGCTCGCTGTCGATCTACTTCAGTCATTGGAAATTTCACCCACCTACGTAGCAAACGCCTATTTATTGCCTCTGTCACAGCATGGAGGCAACGACTCGTTGTTGTCTGACTAACGTTGAAATGATATTGATTGCCGACACTTCTTTGGTAGTTGCCTTGTGCATAAAACTGTATAGCGATTAATACCTGTAATAAAGGATATATTTATTGCCATGTTCCAAAGACACATTATACTATTAAGAGTTTAATCATATTAATTACTGCTACAGACTTACCTTGAATTCTGGGCTTAAGCCCGTAGTGCGTTTGCTTTGCAATTCTTCTCGTAATGCATTGCAAATGCCGATTACAAGTTCTGGAGTCAGGCGAAAGTAATCAACGAATTCGTCGTGTGGTAGATGAAAGGGGTTCTGCGCATCTCTTAGTTGTCTTCGTTCTATGTGCCGTTCTATCCGACGCACCCTTTCACCCAACAATCCCAGCTCCCAAGCCAAATGATCAAGGGCCATGTTCGCTACAAAATGCAAACATTTTATAATATGCAGAAACAGGTATTAAAAAAATGATTATCGTGTTATATGATTGGTGATTATATAAAAGTAAGATTTTGATCACAATATCAAAATAAAAAATATTCTTCGAACAGAAATAGTAATTATAGGTTATGCACGGTTTGAAAAACCTTATAAAACATATAGGCGGGGATTAACTGGAAATCCGTGAATCTTTTACACATTTTTTTTAACGTGATAATTAGTCAAAATATGTCCCAGGTTGTTTTTAAAAAATATAACACGTTATTTTTGGAGTACGCGTTTTCTTACCCAGAAATGCAAATTATTCACGCAGTTCGAGCGCTCACGAATCACAACGCGTCTAACCGTATTTCGACTCGTCGCTACGGCATAACGAGGGGTACGCTGCCCCTCGCTATGTCAGCAGCTCATACCGACACCATAACGACATTTTTTGTTACGAATAGCGACGAACGACGTTATACCTTATGTACGGAATCGCATTTGTCGTTACCGCGACGCGTCGTTATTCATCGTACCGAAAAGTGTCGATATAAGCTCATAACGACAGTATAACGAGTTACGGAATCCCGCTACTGGAGCGGGCTCTAGAGCCGAAAAGTTTTTCAGCGATAAAATGAAATTAAAGCTCTAACAAACGATGAAAATTAACTAACAATCACTAGCGATCGCCTATCAATCTAATGGAATGATAAGAATCAACGTTTTGCGGAAATAGACGAGTGAAATGCGCAACCCCGTAATCAGGTGTCGCGGCGCTGCTGCCAACCTCCGCGACATGAAGCGCGCCCTTGCGCCGAAAAGTTTTTCGGCGATTAAATAAAAATGGAGCTCCAACAAACGATGCAAATTAAGTAACAATCACTAGCAATCGTCTAACAATGTATTAGAATGACAAGAATCAACGTTTTGTGGAAATTTACGTCTTACATGTGCAAACCCGTAAGCCGCTGTCGCGGCGATGCAGCCAACCTTCGCGACCTGCAGCGCGCTCTAGCGCCGAAAAGTTTTTCGGCGATTAAATAAAAATGGAGCTCTAGCAAACGATGCAAATTAAGGGAGCTTTTCAGTGTGAAATTTTCAAAAAATCGATTTTTTTTTGCTTTATCGAATAGTATACACTCTTCCGAATATTCCCTGAAATTTTCATGCCGAAATTCAGATTATTTCGGTTACTGTACAGCATTTCTTGGAAGAAGGCAACGGAGCGCTACAGCTACAGCGAAACTTTGAACGCGTTTTTCTCGAAACAGCATTTTTCAAAACGGTGTCCAACTTGGAGGGCAGAGTTTTAAAGCTATCGAGTTTAATTTTTTACACAATATTCTTAACGTCATTGTTTATCGTGCTATGGAAGCTTTTTTTTGACATCTTCCTATTTTTTTGTAAAAAAAACTGCCAAAAAATGCTAAAATCGATACTTTTTGTTCAAACCGGCGCCATTTTTGCAAAAAAAAAAAAAAAAAGCCTCCATAGCATGAAAGCCAATTATATACCGATCAATAATCTTTTTGTGTTTTTTGTTTCAGATCAAAATTGTGACCCCCAACGTGGACACCACATCCAAGTGCATTTTCTGCAACAATTGTTTCATCATTTTTATAGATATTAATTAATAAATAAATCGATCTTTAAAAAATTGTTTTGTATTCTTCAATACCCAATTAATATACAAAAAAAAACCAGACCGATTAGATTATTTTTTCTTAAAAATATAAAATCGCAAAAAACAGCGATTTTTCGGGCTGTCACACTGGAAAGCTTCCTTAAGTAACAGTTACTAGCGATCGTCTAACAATGTAATAGATTGACAAGAATCAACCTTTGGCGGAAATTGATGAGCGACATGTGCAAACCCGTCAGCAGCTGTCGCGGCGATGCTGCCTACCGCCGCGACATGCAGTGCGTCCTAGTGCCGAAAAGTTTTTCAGCGATTAAATAAAAATGGAACTCTAACAAACGATGAAAATTCACTAACAATTACTAACATTCGTCTAGCAATCGATTAGAATTATAAGAATCATCGTTTTGCTGAAATTGACGAGTTACATGCCCACGGCCTCAAGTGTTCGTTGCGGTGATGCTGACAACTTCACGTCGCTCGCAGCGCGCTCTAGGGCCGAAAAGTTTTTCATCAATTTAATAATAATTGAGCTCTAACAAACGATTTAAACCGACTATCAATCACTAACAAACGACTAACAATCGATTGGTCACGAAAAAAAGTTCGAAATCACTAGAAAACCATTTTCTGCGGCTAACTTTGGCATACATTTGTTTTTTGTTTCATTCAATAAATAAAGTCTAACAAACGCTGGGTTTTGTCTAACAAACACTAACAAACGACTAACAATTGATTGTCGTAAAAAAAAATTCGATATTTCCATAGTCGGCGGCCAAGTTTATGGAGCTGCGAATTCCCTACAGCGTGGTTTGGCTCGCTTGTTTTCCGCGTTTTTCGTACCGGGGCGCGGCGCTGTGATCTAGGGATGGACAAAGGTGGGGATGGAAATGCGTTAACGAGTAAGGCCACTGTAACGGCCCAAAAAAAAAGGTTTTTTCACTAATTTTTTGCTCCCGAAATTGAAGGTATTTGAAAAAAAACTTTTAATGGTGTTATCGGGCATACATTAAACTTTATTATAAAATTTTTTTACAGTAAAAAAAAACAAAATGGCGGTTCCACAGCTATCCTCCCGGGACATGTTTTGCTTCCAGGGCTCCGCGGCACGCAGCACCACTGGTGCACTTTTGAATCTAGAACAAAAAAAAAAAAAAACCATTAATCTAGAGGGCTATAGCTAGAGAATGTCGATCGGATTTTAAAAAGTATCAATTTTTGTGGATTTGGCGTGCGTTTGAAAAAAAAATTGATTTTTGACGAAAAAAACGGCAAGTGTTTTGTTAATAAAAAATCAATAAATAAAGTTCTTGAAAATTCCGATCGACATTCTCAAGATAATGTAAATGTTCACATCTGGTTAAAATTTCAAGTAAAAAAAATGAAAATTGTTCGAGTTATGCTGCGTGCCATTTTGAAAAACCATGTTTCGAGAAAAACGCGTTTAAAGTTTTGCGAATAGTTTTTTATTGGATAAAATTAAAAAAAGAAGTTAAAAAAAATTTTTACCGTTAGTCTGCAATCCCAGCACCATACATTTGTCCTTCGATAGCCAAATTTTCGTCTTCTTCGTCTTTCCTGGTTGATTTTTGGAGCGCGCGCGCACTTTTGGCCGCGTCGCTCAGAGATGTCTCAGCGTGCGTGATGCGTTTGGCGTCGGCTTCGATGCAGAAATTATATAACTGTACACCAATTTCCACCTCCAACATCTTGAATATTTGCAAGACGTTGGTAAGGCCGCCATTGAATATGCAAACAGCGATATCCGTCGCAATATCTAGTACAGTTTTTCCGCTTGAGGATGATTTGGGGGCCAAACTCCAAACGGTAGCGTTGAAACTTTCGTTATTGTTTTGAGTATAGGCCCCCAAGCAACGCTCCAGCAACTCGTCCCGGCTCAATTCCATGTAGATGGGTTTGATGGCTTGATAAACCTCCTCACTCATTGGCTGATTGTGATGATACGCATCCAAGGCATTTTCTGCTTTCGCTTTCTTCCAACTGCACCAATTCTCCGAACATTTTTCGTGCTGAGGCTTTTCATCCGTTGACATTTTGTGAAAAAGGGTTGCCCAGATCTCATTTTTCATATTTTTGATGGAATCGGAATTTCGACGGATTGCTAAGCCGTAATAAATGCTTAGTTCGTCAATCAATTTGGCAGTGAGTTTTCCTCTTCCCCCGAGACCTTTTGTTCCTTTTTTTAAGTTTCTCAATCGAGTGCCCATTCTTTTTTGCACGTGATCTATGCACTCTTTTTTTTTAACATCAACATTTTCATAAGGCTTCGAATCCACGATGCCTTTGAAAGTTTTGGAATCAGTTTTGACACGCTTGGCGGCGACCTTCATTTCCTAAGGACAACAAATTTTTTTTCGCACAGGACCTTTTTTTTCTTATTCTAGAGGGTTTAAACTATTTTTTAGGCCAATAAAAAAAAAATCGATTTTTCAAAAAATTTACAGTGGCCTTACCCCTTAACCATCATATTCGAATAGAACATAACCTAATATCTGCGAGTGAGTGACACTGTGCTACAAATCGTTTCGTGTTTTTGCCTCTCAATTACTTTTTTAAATTTAGTGTTTAATTTATTTCCAGTTTATAGAGTGTAGTTAGAGAGTGTGATTTATTATAGTGTAATTGATTTTTAATTTAATATATAATTAATAATTTAAAGACACTTGACGTGTGAGACGCTATTGCGTCTCAAAAAATGGTAAAACCTTGTGTAGTACCGCGGTGCAAAACCGGTAAAACAAAAGTGCCGGTAAAATGTTCAGTATTTAAAGTGCCGTCAAATATTGAACTATATAATAAATGGAAATCCGTTATTCCTGACATTATTGATCTAAAACAAATGCAGTATGTTTGTGAGAAACATTTTGAAGACAAGTACATTCTTCGAAAATGGATTAAATGTGACTCGAACGGCCAAATAATTGCTGAAGTAAGTTTATTCATTTTTATGTTTATGTTTTATGTTTATGGCACTTATTAAAATTAATTTCTTTTTTATCCATTGACTGTTTGAAGTTATTTAATTTTATCGTACTTTTATTCTAGGCTGAGTACGCCCGTCCTCGACTGGATCCGCTCGCCGTTCCATCGATATTTAACAGCAGTTCAGTGGGACAACGTTGCGTCACCCAAAAGGTTGCTGTCAATTACCTGGTAGAAGAACCCTCGACAGAAGAACCTTCATTGCCTGTAGAATCACAGTCACTTGCCTGTCACTCTTCGGTCGATATGTGTCTGGTCGGGCCTGCTGGTATGTCGAAGAACTTTTTCCTCTGATTTTTAATTGTTCTGCGATTTTCTAATTGATAACTGTACTTTCGCAGAAGGATTTTCAAGCAAGGAAAGTTGCCCAATGGAACCGAACAATAATGAAGTTGAGCCTCATTTTGTACATCGTATGTATATTTTATTTTTGTTGACCCTACTTTGTGTTCTTGGCTGGACTTAGCATTAATTATTTCTCTTAAATTTTTAAGTATAAAAATATAAACTCAATCGACAAAAAATGGCATAGTTTGATAAAGTATAAAATAAAACTTGGTTTATGAAAAAATCAATTTGATTTTATGTAGATTTTCCAGAAGAGCTTTTGTTTTCAAATATTTGTTTGCTTCCCGAGAAAAATCTTGATCGTTATTATCTAAAAACATGGCATTATGTGTTAATATAACAGAGCCTTATTTAAGGGGGGGAGGTTAATTCGATATAAAAAAAACATATTTACGATAATTTTTTAGACGATACAGTTAATATATATTTTTTTATATAAGAAGTATATAATAAAAGAAAATTTAAAGAATATTCTGTAAATTTTTCATTAATAGTTATGCAGAAATGAGCCATTGACAACAAATCTTCCTGATGCCTCAAAAAAATTGTGTTAAACCGCATAACTCATCACTGGAACATCTGAGATCAAAAAACCAAAAAAATTCTATTAGTTGATAGGTTTCTTGAGGTAACGCTGTTGAGTTTTTTAAATTTTTTATCATTTTGATTCATTTTACAATAATAATATTTCCGATTTTTTGACTTTCAAGTGTAACCAAAAAATTCCACAGCGATACCTCAAGAAACTTATTAACTAATAGAATCTTTTTTTTCGGATGTTCCAGTGATGAGGTATGCAGTTCACCGCAATGTGACTTTTTTTGTGGCGTCTGAGAAGATTTGCTGACGGTGGCTCATTTCTGTATAATTATTCATGAAAATTTCACAGAATGATCTTCAGATGTCCTTTTATTATATATTAGTTATATAGATAAATATATATGAACTGTGTCGTCAAAAAAAATTATCGAAAATATGCTTTTTTATAGCGAATTACCCCCCCCCCCCCACCCTTAAGGATGATGGGGAGCGCAAAGATAATTCCTGTGTTATAAATTAATTGATTAAGGGAATTTAAAAAAGCAGAGAATTCAATAAAATTTGGTGGATATATCAAAATATTAAGGATGTTCTTGCGTTGAACGAATTTAAAGATTAATTGTTTTAAATCCGTATGAACCTTCTTAACAATCATACTCAACTGTGGGTAAAGTTTGACCGTTTCTCGATTACCAGACAGTGAAACCTTTCCTAAAGTTTTTTACACATAATAATACGACGCTCTAGAAGGTTCACGCTAAATTTCAAAAAGTCATATTTAAAAAATTATCTCTGATATGATTTTGCCTTTACTTTGTTTATACTATTATGTTTATGGCGCAAAAACATTTTAAACGTGGTGTCTGAAGCATATATATATAGCGAAGAACGCCGAGTGCAAGCGATCAGAGCCGAAATTGACGCGAGGAGAACGCGTTCATCCAATGCTGTCATATTTACATCATGCCGTGATCGCAATATGAGTGCATGGAATGTTGATCATATGTTGCAAATATGGCAGCATGGAATGCAACAAATATGCGATTATAGAATGATGGAAATATGCTAACATGGTATGTACTCAATATGTTAGAAATAAAATGAGTCATATCATGATTAAAATATGTCGGCATATTTACATCTAGGTTTTGTTAATCATCCCATGTTGACAATATGTAGACAACGTGCTGACAAACAATTGTGTTCCTTTTGTTGAACAATTGTGTTTAAACCATGATCATCATGAAATTCCATCTGGGATGTTTCATACTCTTGAACCTCCAAATGACGAAAGGAAACATTTCTTCTTTTATTATTGCAGAAAGTACACATACCGAGCTTCAGCAAGAGGTTACAACAGAAGAACGTCCAGTTACTCAAACGTGCTTGAGAACTCTCAGTATTTCTGAAGCTGTCATGAGTGGAACCACTGAACTTGGTACGAAGTTTTCCACTCCAATACCGAGTCCGTGGAGCGTTAGCAATTTGGCTACGGCGGAAGGAGATATCTTCGTATTTTCATACATCGTGATGAAGGAGGGAAACGGCACAAAACTTCCAGTAATAGAGAAAAGTGTAACCATTAACCCGGATTACACTCTACGCTTTTGCGTCTATGGACGTGCTGTCGATACGAAAGTATTGAATTTAGCGCAAACTTTCGACGAATCGGTATTTTTGGAATCGCTAGAGAGGCACAAAAATGCGGCAGTGCGCCTCGGCCTAGGTGCAGTCAACATCCATCACGTGCCGAGTCAAAATATATTCAAGGACTATGTTGGTCGATGGCGGCATAAAGACTGTACACTGATCAACAATCGAAGAAGATGCAGTTCCTGCAAGAAGATGCGAGATCTTATACGGAAAAATGAAGCAAGGGGCACAGGACAAAATCCCTTGACTCGAATATACAGCGCTTCGAATCCAATCAATCAACGAAAATTGATCGCACTGCGCAAAAAAAATCTCGGTGAACGACGTGAGAAAATCCAAGCTCGTCACCGCGTGCAACTGTTGAAACAGTCGTTGGAAGATAAACGCCAAGAAATATCTTTAATACGGGATGAAACATTAAACGAAAGATGTTCGAGTCTAGATATTACACCAACTCAAAAGGCGTTACTTGAAGAAATCATTTCAGCTGCAGGCAAAAAAGATCCAAGAACTCGGCGCTATGGAGAAAAATGGCTTATGCTTTGTCTATTAATGAACATAAGATCACCATCGTATTACAGTTTCCTTCGGAAAAATAATGTACTGCCATTGCCTTGTACGAAAACCATCCGAAATTATTTCTCTCTTATCAACATGAAATGCGGTCTTGACGAATCATTTTCAGCATTATTGAAAAAACATTTCGAAGCAAAATCTCCTCTGCAACGGCACGGCATACTGTTAATAGACGAAACCAATTTGCGAAAATCGGTGGCTGTTCAAAAAATTTGACGTACGTTGGGTTGACCGACTTGGGAGATGATGAGCGGCAATCAACGAATATCGAGGATCAAGCGACGCACGGGCTCGTAATAATGTTTCAACCACTCGCCGATTCATACACGCAACCTATCGCTGTATTTGCTTCGAAAAACTCCGTGAAAGGGGACGAGCTCGCGAAAATAATAATAAAAGCCATCGCGTACGTGGAAAACTGTGGAGCGAAGATTCACGGAATCGTTGGCGACAGCGCATCAACGAATGCTAGGATGTGGTCGATTTTGGGTGTTTCAGGTTCCATAGAGAACACAAAAACACACTTCACGCATCCGTTGGATGAACAACGAAAGGTGTTGGCATTTTCGGATATGCCACATCTCATCAAAACAATACGAAATCGACTGTACAATAAGAAGAGATTAAGGGTAAGTTTTGTTTTATTTCATTAACTTGATACGTACTAAAAGCACCGCGAAACGTTCACATTTTTGAGAAACAATCAGAAACGCGAGAAGAAGATAATGATAACGTTGCATTTTCGATAAGGTGTACTGGAAATCATTTTCAACATGTGAAAGAACACGAGTCACTATCCTAATCATAACTTATCCCGTACCCATTTTATTTTCATCATTTTCCATTTCATAAAAAACAATCTACAAATCACAAACGAACGTGAAAGCAAAAGAAAACCCAAACCTACACCAACAAATCCCTAACGAACGCGAAATTAAAAAAAAAACACACCGACAAATCCCAAACGAACGCGAAATTAAAAAACTCAAACCCACACCAAAAAAACCCGAACGAACGCGGAATTAAAAAAAAACCCACACCAACAAATCCCAAACGAACGCGAAATATAAAAAAAACGTAAACCGACAAAAAAAAACAGAACGAACGCGAAATTAAAAAAAAAATACCACACTAACAAAGCTCAAACGAACGCGAAATAAAAAAAAAAATCCACACCAAAAAACCCGAACGAACCCGAAAACGCAAACCCACATAAAAAAAAACAGAACGGAAGCGAAATGAAAAAAAACACACACTAACAAATCTCAAACGAACGCGAAATTAAAAAAAAACCACACCAAAAAACCCGAACGAACGCGAACTTAAAGAAAAAACCCCACACCAACAAATCCCAAACGAACGCGAAATTAAAGAAAACCCCCACACTAACAAATCTCAAACGAACGCGAAATTAAAAAAAACGCAAACCGACACCAACAAAAGATGATTTTTTGTTTCAACGGTTTTTCATTATTCAAGACAATGAAAGTACGAATGAAAAAATAATTGCTGATACACGGCTGCCGTAACCCGGTTTGTTTGCGTTTATGCCAGTGTTACTAAACGAGATCACTGCGGTCGAGTAACAACAATGTATGATACATGGATCAATCCTACCACATTAATTAATTCATGTTTTTCTGTCGATATATTAAGATGAATTCATCGGAAAACTTCATCTGCTGGGAATTCTTCAACATTCTGTTCGAACTCGATTCCCAACATCCAGCCAATGCGCGGGTTTGTCCAAAATTAACCCAAAGACACGTCGTTTTGGATAACACATCTAAAATGCGCGTTCGACTGGCGACACAGGTTTGTGTTTTTCGTTATGTTTCCATAATTATTTTTATGTCATAAACCATAAATTAAGCTGTACTTCTAAAATTTCATATTTTTAGCAATTCGGTCGCACACGGATTAACTTTTTATGCATCACGTACCAAAGAATCGTTCACAGGTGGCGAAGAAACCATCAAATTTTGCAAATTTATCAACGACATGTTTGATGCATGCAGTCGAAAAACTCCCAATGAAGGCCTCACCCCAGAAAACAACGACTTTAAGGTACACAATCGAGAATGCGGAAATATTTTATACAACATTCTTTTTCTTTAAACAAATGTAGTTTATCTATTTACATCTTTATATTTCTAGACATTACAAGATTCGTTGCGATGGCTGAATGAATGGGAAAAAGCGGCACAAAAAGGGGACATAAAACTAGAAGAATTTTTGTCATCAGAAACATCAACAGGTTTACGTATTTCGCTTCAGTCGACAATCGACATGTGCTGCTACTTAATCGACAAGTTCGACTTCAAATATTTGTTAACGGGAAAAGTAAACCAAGATAATTCGGAGGTAATTTAAACTCAACAAATAGAAATATTCACCATATTTTCTTTATGTAGATCATATGCCTCTTTCAGAAATTTTTCGGCACCATTCGCCAAGCGGCTGGTTGTAACGACCATCCCAATAGCCCGACCTTCCTGGAACTTTATAAGCTCTTGTCAGTCTACAGTATTATAAAGCCACCGAGGTATGGCAATTGCACCGTGTCCGAAGAACCTCAACGTCAAATTTTTGTTTCACTTCAGGAACTAAAGGAGATTTATGGGCAAATGTCCGGCTCAAAATTTGCCAAATGCCGAGAAGAAATGAAGGCAAAATTAGCAAAGCTAGTGCGTCATGACGATTGGGACACCGATGATAGCATTATAACTTTTCGCGAGCATGATTATGCCCTTCCCTCCACTCTAGACTGCATCATGTATTATGTGACAGGTGCTTTATTTTGACTTTTATTTTTTTTCTTCACTATATAACACTTTATTAACACATGCAAATGTTGTAGGTAGACTAGCATCCCTTTTTGTTTCATCTTAGCTAATTTTGGGTTTTCAGATGGTTGCTTTTCATTTCCGTGTGTTTGGTGCTGTGGTGATTAAGGAGGGTGGTGACCGTCAATATAATGTTGCCATGCTAAACCACGTTAAAAACACAAATAATTTCAAAATTCATATAATTTAATTAAATTTGGCGAATATATACTTTAGTATTATATATGACAATACAATTTTTTATAGATTTTTCGTCTAACTAGTTCTCTAGTAATTAAACATTGAAGTTCACATGTATAAGGGTACAGTTTCCGCCTATAAAAGTATATATATATTCCATGTATAAGAACTCGACTTGATGATCCATTACTCGATAACTTTGTAGCACGAAAATTTGGAAAAATCTGTGTTCTCGCACTTGATGTTGAAGATCGTTATCACCAGATTTTATCAATTTCTTTGCATTTTAATTTCGATCACCACCCTCCTTGACATGATTTTATTTTATAACTCATTAATATTATATTACAGGCTATTTGTGTAAACAAATTCTTAAGATGTACGCTGAATGCGGCACATGCGTGCATGCCGTGCGATTAGAATCTTCCGCTACATCTATTATGTCGCAATTGGTCGACATCAAATCGAGAGGAGGGCTGATCCACGCGAATTTAAAGTTTTTCAAATTGATTCGGTATGTTGAGAAGTATGTTTCGCAAAATATGCTGCTCAGTCAAATGTGTTTGATTTCACAATTGAGGATGTTTTATCCTCATATGAGTTCACATTTCCTTGCACAAATCATGCATCTGATATAATGTCTTATGCTATAATATATTATATTCGTTTGCGAATGAGGCAAAATGCCCAGCAGGAAAATAAGAAACTGCAACCAAAATTTGTTATTCGGGAAAAGTTGTCAAAATTGTCAAACCAATAAAAATAAAATCATTTCTTTTGACAACATGTGTTTACTTCTTTTTTATTGCCTGAAAAAACTTGAAGTAATAGTTTAAAAAAAAGATAAATCCAACGAATTAAAGCATACGTACAAAACAATATTTTTTTAAATGTACAGTAGGAAAGGGTTATTTCGTGTAGACTGTAAACACTATTTCAATTTTCGGTACATAGTGTTTTATTCATTTTTATTTATAAACATGTATGTAAAAACGATTTTTGTACAACTTGAGAATTTTCTTATACAAAATAGTTTCAATGATAATCATCATGTTTTTATGAAATAATTTTTAACTAAATTTCAATCATCGAATACATACATTTTTTGGAACACAAATAGAAAAACTTTTTAAAAATATAAAAATAACAATAGAAATCTGCCGTAATCGACCAAAGTTTTCTCATCTACGCCATCCGCTTTAGCTAAAATATTCTGGAACTAAAGTATTTTAGAATGTAGACCACGAGAAATTCGTTTAATTTGAAAAATACATTACCATTATGCTTTGTGCGTGTTCTCGTCATGATTTCTTACGAGTTCGAAAGTCGGAATATCAGAGAAAGTCCGAATGACCTCGCCATCGAACTTATCGTCATACATATAAACGATTTGACCCTTCAAGAATTCAATTAATGAGTGAAATTCACTGCATTGAAGGCGCTGCAACCAGAATTCATTTATAACGTTGCATTTATAACGGTCGCCGACTCTCATGTTAACGTTTATGAGCACGTCGTTTTCATCGTGTAGCACGTCCTTGTCCTTGAGCGTAAAAAATAAATGGCAATCCTCTTGGAAAATCCCCTAAAAAAATAAGAAATTAAATCATATATTTGGTGTGGGTTTGCGTGTTTGTTTATTTCGCGTTCGTTTGAGATTTCGCGTGGGTTTGAGTGTTTTGCGTTTCAGTAGATTGCTTCGGGCATATTTGCATGGGCATTTGTGTATACGTTAAAAAAAATTGTTGTTGTATAAACAAGTTTGTTCATAAAGTACTCCAAGACTAATTAATCGATTCAAGATTCGTTTTCCATTCCCGCCTTTGCAATGATTCAGTATTTGTCAGGCGGAATTATCAAACTTCATCAGCTACGATTTTTCGAAACAAAATTTACAAAACATGGACCATCAACTTGGAAAATTTTTCCGATCACTGACACTTTGTCAAAAAAAAATAAAAAATAAACGGACACCCATCATAATAGATGCATTTATACATGCGTATTACATTTTCGCTTTGATAATCCATTATCGCGATATCGATGGGAAAATGGGAAGTGATTTTTCTCTCATTTAAGGAGTTACATGTAGTTGGCGGCCGAAAAGGAGTGTTTTTGTGTTTTGGGGGGCGGGTGGTTGCAGGTTTCGAACTTCTTTTTCACAATAAAGGGTATATCTTTGAGTATGTTTAATCATTTTTTTATTGGAAAAAATTAATAAATGTAAAAGGTTTAGGAAATGAAAAAGGCCTTGCACGGTGACCGCTTTAACTCCCCAACTAATCATCTGAACTCAAAAAACCAAAAAAATTTAGTTTTTGTATCGCATTATCTAGCCCTTAATCGAAGGATTTGATAAAATATTAATTTTTGAAAAAATGGTCACCGATCGAAAGTGAAAGTCTAAAGTTCGGTGAAAGAATCACTTCATTTTCCTTGATGTAAACAAAAGTATGCATCGAAAAAAATCCTTCGATTAAGAACTGCCTTTTGATACGAAAAAAGGTGTGCCAAAGTTCAAGTACATCGGTCCACTCATTTTTGGGATATCGTGGTGACCGATTGTGAAAACGTCGTCTCGAGAAAAACGCGTATCTTTTATATTTATGAATTCCTTCCAATAAAAAAATTACGAAACATATGCAAAGCTATATCATGTACTGTGAAAAAAGAAAATGTTCGAAACCTGCAAGCATTGTCAAAAAAAAAACACCAAAAAGACGTTTTTTCGCCCGCCAACTAGATGTAACCCCTTACGACAAATAATAGGGCTTACCTCTTTTGGAGCAATGAAGTCTCAATCATTGTAGACAATTGCACGTTCGCCAGACGGTCTTTTGGGTAATTGATTGTACAGAAAGTTTATTTCCAGGTGACGAACGTTTATCTATAAAAATAAAAAATTATTGATTATTGTATTCATCTCAACGTGAGGGTCTACGATCTACCTACAATTATTTAAGGGACAGATAAAAGGACTGTATAAACAAATCAATTCCGATAATTATGAATTCTGGAACGAACAAGAATCGGGTTGAGATGGCAAATAAGAATATTTCATTTATAAAAACTGAGAACCTTAATTAAGCAATGAACTTAGCTAAAATAACCACAGGTTAGCTGGGACTATAGTTAGTAGGCGAGAGGATATTTATGGAACATCAAGTAGAGAAGAACTCAAAAAAGGAAAGAAAAAAAGAAATAAAATATGCCAAATATGTAAAAAAAATAGGAAAACTCGTTTCAAACAACTATTTACCATTTTCATTCGGGACATAGATTAGATGTCGAATACAGAATTGTCCACGAAGTGTGCTTACGTTATTTAAAAAATATGTATGAAACAAGTCTAGTTAATTTAAGTAAAAAACATCAAACAAATAACAATCAATAATAATAAAGAAAAAAATTGCTTGAAATAAATTGTACGTCAGTTTCCGGTGCGTCTCGCTCTCGCAGCACTGACAACATTCAGATATTATACAAAAATTAAAAACAAAGAGAAAGCAACAATCAAAAATAAATATGTCAAGAAGTGATAGAGAAACTTATTTGAACAACTATTTATCATTTTCATTCGGGCCAGATAAAATGTCGAATACAAAACTGGCTGCGACAGGACTGCGAAGTATGGCTACGTCATGAAATAAATATGATTGAAAGTAGTTAGGATAATTAAATACAAATAAAAAGTAAATAACAAAAAATGAAACAATTAATAATCCATAATGATAGAGAAAATATTTTCTTTTTAAATAAATTATTCCCATCAGTCTTTTCAGATAACCTCACTGATGCTATGCCGATTGTGCTAAGGCATTATATAAAAATAATTTACTATAATTATTACTACTTACCTTGTCATGGACCGCAATAGGCATAGCATTTACAATGAGGGCATGCTTGGTACAAGGAATTACCTCGGTTTTTGTTATTTTCAAATCCTTTAAACGTATGACACACAAGCCACGATTTTCGCACCGTTTGACACTGTTGAGTTGCATCGCGCATGTGCTGATTTTCCATCCCTAGATCACAGCGCTACCCCGGTGGTCACAAGATGAGATAATTTACCGCCCGTGAAATGAGTCATCCCCACGGTCTTCGTTTCAAGACCTGTATGTAAGACCGTGGTTCGGATCCATTATATAGCCTCCATGGTTACGAGCAGGGAGACTAGAGTAAAGGAGTGGACACTGTGTGCTAGCGATGTGGTTCCAAAATCAAGGAAAATAAGAGTTGTAGGTGGCGCTGCAATCGGCTTTCCCTTATATATAGATATACCCTCTTGCTTAGCTTTCCGTCAGCTACTTATACCTGCTTATACATGGTTATCTGTGATTTGAATCCGTGCTCGAAAATAAAGAATTGTGTGATGTGTAAAAAAATTATAAATAAAAACTCATATGTTGAATGAGATTTGTATATGATTATTAATGTTTAATAAGAGGCAATGTTTAATGTGTATAAATTGAGAGCGAAATATTTATTGAAGGGTTCGGTGAATCGTTTTCAAATTTGATAGAAGATTATCACATAGACAAAGTAACAATGGGTGTAATTGTGATAACTTATAATTTAAAAAAATACGCTCGTACAATAGAATATTTGTGATTATTATTACTTATTGTGATAGTTATTCATTATTACACAGACATAATGTCCAGCAAAATACGCCTTCATAACAATACAGATTGTTTATTTAATTCATTCGCAGTAAACCAAATGGCAATTTATTATTCAAAATTATATTGATTACTTTTCATTGTAACACTTCTGTTTGCCGTTGTTAATCGCACGCGTGACCGCTTCCAGCGTCGCTCTAAACATTATTGGAACAATAAAAACGGAAAACAATGCAAATCCTGCAGTACGTCATGCATTGAAGCTCAATCTGACTCTGTGCATTTTTTTCCAGCGACGCAACAATCTTACATTTTTCATTCTCATTATGTCACTTTCTACAATTAGAGTTCCTCACATTAGCTCCGTCAACTCCGGAACACGTATCGTTTTTGTGTTTTATAATAAACGAAAAATAGAGGGGCGGGAGGCAAAACTAGAAACAAGGAAGAGAAAGTGGAAATTGGGCGTGGAGATGCAGGTTAAAAGGAAAAATGTAAATAACAAAGGAGTGGTTGCTAGAAGTATGACGATGTGATAAAGTAATGTGGTAATGTCGCAATGTAAATGTATAAAGGAGGAATAGACGGGAGGTGTAAAAACCCGCAAGGGTATACAAGTGAAATGAATCTGCTGTATATATAATAAACGAAAAATATGACTGAACGCTCGCGAAAAGAAAAGAAAACTACATGTTAGTATAGTACAAGTTTGCAAATATCATGCAATAAAAAAGAAAACGATGATGATAAAATGTGGACATCACGGAAGCGTTGCTGTATCCGTAGAAGGCCCACTTCCCAAATGAGTTGAGTTTCACAGGGGGCGAAGTCATCCGCATCATTAAACACCTCGACGCCGAAGGGGCAGAGGGAACGATCGACGATACGGCAGGATTTTTTCCGATTGCTTACGTGAACATATTTGTGCATTGCACGAAAGACGCAAGCAACGATCAGCCGAGTCGCATTACCGTGCACGGGGCATGCTTCTTCGGCTGTCGGTGTTATACAATTTGAGTCTTCCTTTTGGACTGCATTGGCCGATGGAAGATCCACTCTCGGTGAATCGACCTATAAGTCGAAGAATATTCAGAAACTTAAAAAATTATTTATAAGTATGAGTGTGTAATTCTATACCATAAAATTGCAATTTGCAATTCATTTGGAAGAAAGGATGGTGAGTCCTGCATCTGAATTTTCCAGCCTCCAGGGAGCATTTTACGTCCAAGAGGCAACGGTTGTCTGAATCAGAAGCCAAAATGTGAATAAAAGTGACAAATTCGATCGGAGAAAGGGACGAGGGGTGATGATTTATTGGACAGATATAATAAGATGAGAGTAAAAGTCGATAAAAAAATTCGGGAATTACTGAAAAAACGCGGATTTTCGCGCGGGTCTTTTGTGGTAAGAAATTAAGAAAACTTATCGTGTGCAGTATAAGATCCACATAAAAATTGTCATTAACCAACAAATTCATTTTCGTCTGAAAACTGTGTTTACAAATTCAGAACAGGATTTAAATTTGAGGCGTGCGATTTCTGTGCTCCGAGATTCCGAATGACCAGTAAATATATCTCGAGATTAAAATGCTACAGAAAATGAACCACTTGTCATTTCGGTTATTGTAATAAAGAAAGTGGTGTACAAAAAAAATAATTTTTCACTCCTTTTCATTTAGCAGTCGGTCAACAATAGAGAAAATCCTGATGATTCGAAATATCAATAAAAAATTCTGAGAGAGCGAGAAATTAGGGAAAAATTGTTTTTCCTTCTGAGATCGAACTAACGAGATTGGAAAATGTTTCTTTTCTAAAAAAAAAAAAATTATGGCAGGAAATGCGACATAGAGATCAATTTTCCAATGTACATCTCTCACCGTGGACCATTTGGCAAGTAATGCTAGTTTAATCGCTTTTCAGGCATTATCAATGGTATATTTACCGCCGAACCTTTCTACATTCCAAAATATCCTTCAGACTTGTAAGTTTTCTTGGAACAATCGAGCCTGAAAGTAGATAAATGTATTTTTGTATTCATGGTAAAGATAATCCGATTTTTTTACTCACATAGAGGAATACATCTTTTCTTCCGTGGGTTTTACAACTTGATTTTGTAATCTCATCTTTACTAAAACCAGTGGAAATTCCACTGACACTCCAATTATTCCAGTTATTCCTCCATTCGCAATTCGTGGGAGTAGCCTACAATACACAAGAACAAGAAAACGATTCAATATTTTCATTGAAACGTCAATTCAGTCGATTTTTCTGTATATTCTTTTGTATTTGTATAAAAATACTAACTTAAAACATCCTGCCTGGGGCAGTGCAACGTTTTTCTTTGCCATGTTCCGATTTCTGTTAATTCTGCAACAAACGAGAAAATGAAGGTTTCAAAGTACTCCTTTTTGCTTTTTTTACACTCGAAATATATTTTTGTTTTATTTTTATAGAGCAAGCGCTTGGAAACTTGAAAAATAACGTATTCTTGATATTTCATTTCATTTTATTTATCACACAACTCGTTTTGAAACAACTTGAGATTCAACGTATAATGCTCCATGATACTTTATGATTAAACCTCCAAGTGTATATCACAAAGAGTCAGTGACGTATATATATGATAATATGTGTGCAATGTTGCATCTTCCAATCTCTATAAATTTTATATGTTACCCCTCGCTCGAGCCTTTACGGAATCATTTCATAGATGCAGCGAATAATAATTATGAGACAAACTTGCAAATATGTGTTATATATACACCTGATCGCCCCTTCCACAAACTGCACCCGTTGAGCATCAATTAAGAACTTTTCAATCTCAAACGACTAGTGACACGCATTGTCTGCCGTGAAAAGTATTATTGGATACAATTGCGACCTGGGTGGGCTCCACTTTATTTAATTGCCAAAGAGTTTACACAGTTAATTTCATGACGATATTCACGTCAAATCTGTCAAAGTCCACATTTTATTTTTCGAGCTTCAAATTTACTGCGTGTTGTGTCATATTTTTCTACTAATAATAAATAAACTACAAGAAATAAAATTTACATGACAATAAATTGACAAACAACATCTTTGACAACTGAAAAACGATAGAATGCTCATTGACATCGAGTTGTCATTTACGACTATTTTTATTAGTATATGTTCAAATCAAGAGACGTGGTAGGGTCTCGATGCCAATTTATTCTACAGTTAAAAAAAATTCCATCAATAAGTAAGTACTCTGTCTCGATTGAGAAAAAAAGACAAATTTGTTTCACCAACGAAAAATTAACACGCTCGTTCCACAAATACGAGAGGGGTATTCCCCACCTCTGCCCTAACTGCGGTACAGCTTACGTTATTTACAGTAGACGAGGAGGTTTCGTGGATGCATGACAGTTGCGTATACGGTGGTGGCGGCGTTCTCAGAAGAGTTGCGTGTACAGGACCGTCGGGATCAAGGCTGCTACTATGACGTTCTCCAAGCGGATGTCTCAGTGGCGAAAGATCGTTCGTCACCTCGGGGGATACGAGGCGTCTGCTAGTGCTTCAGACGGCAAAATCATTGTTGTGTTCAATTGCTGGCGGCCTGATTTTGTTCTCCGATGTTTACTGAAAGAGCCGTGATTTGCACCCTGCGACAGCTGTTGAAGAATTATATATATTTAAAAAATAAAAAATTAATTAATTGTGGCTGCAAAAGTTTTTTCACATTTAACAACTATCGTCTTCATCCAAATGGCATACAATTCATCACCTATTCACAACTTGTATAATCGTTCAATGGTTTCCAAGCAAGCACATAAGTGTATATGTAGTGTTAAGTTGAATAAACGCGCTACAATTACCGAATAAAAATCGGTTATACTGACTATTTCAAAATTATTGTTTTTTTTTGTTTAGAACTTACGTAAACGGGTTCGGGATCAGTGATACGAGTGCTGCAAGTAGTAGGCGCACTACCAGCCAGAGCTGTTGATTCGCGATGTATGGCGGTTGCCGGCTGACTCGCTGACATCATTTTCATGCCGGAACTGAGACTAGCGGATTTTTTTCCCAAACTTTGATCTTGCTGGAAATATATTCGGGGGAAATACTGGAAATATGATTGATGTGACTCGATTGCATAAGGTGTGCGATAATTGAAGAACAAGTCTAGATGAGTTTCGAATGTTTCCGCTGATTTTTCGACTTCATTCTCTTTTCGTTCTCGTTTCTGTTGAAGGATTTGGTTATAAAATTGCTTCGCATGATGACGTAAAAGTCGATTATCGTGTTCGTTGTCTGAAGCCCATGTTCATCGCACTCAACAATGGGTTTTCTGTGCACTTCGCCGATTCTCCGCAGAATTTGGTGGACTGTATCTATTCGGACTCCATTATTTCCAAGGACATCGAGCACCGCTTTTTCTAGCACTTCAGTTAGTCGGAATAGCGCCCAGCTCGGCCGAATCAACCCTCCATATTTTTCCAAGACATGGATTGCTTCATTCCACTCTTCTTCCGTGTCATCGCCAATCAAAGCTTTCTTACAATCAAGGCATTTCAATTTTTGCATCATTTTCCGTGCAACATATCCCGCCATATATGATTGCACCTTTTTGCTGGTTTGCGCCACATCGCAAGTGTGATCCTGTGAACCGTTATTCAACGAACGAAACTGAAGAGAGGAAGAAGTGCCGTAATCGTGATCGTGTTGGGAACTTTCAGTGGCATCCTCTTCACCGCCGGCTCCTTCCAGCATGACGTCGATTGATTTGAGCCACTCTGCGCGGGGCTTTTTTGAAGCACTGAGTGAATCTGGCGTCTGCATTAACGTTTCCAGTAATTCGCAGCCATCGACGTTACTTCCACGAGGAGGCTTGACGAGCGAGTAGCTGCACAGCAGCCTGAACACCTGAGCGAATAATTGTGGGTCGGGATGTTCATTGCTGCCACCTGCACTGCGCATCATTCTGAAGAACCGCTGTAAGGAAAGAGTTATACATACGAATTAGTATCCTACATGACTCACTCTTCGCGTGTTATTGTTATGAGGTTATTCGGGATGAAATAGGGTAAATAATAAGAAAGAATAATAAGAAATCATATTCAAACATGCGTCCTACCTCCAACGCATCTTGATTCAGAAGTGCTGTCAAAAGGTATTCATAATTGGACGCTTTCTGAAGCATTTCCACAATTTCCAGAGTCGCTCTTAAGGTGACTTTTAAGCCCGTCCACGTACCCTGAGAAATAGGGATCTTTTTCATTCCTATCGAAGATTCCCATTCTTTGAGGTACGCGAGAAAGCTTTCAATCGCCTGTTTGGGTTTCAAAAACGAAGCAGTGGGGCTATTAGCAAACATAAAAAGTGGAGGAAATTTCAAAACGAATACAAAACCATCATCTCTGACTGCTAAAAGCGGAATATTCAAACGCTTGGCATGTTTGTTACGTATACAATGTGAGTTTTAGTCTCCATTCAAGTACTTTTCAACAAAATATGTATGGGATAAAGTTAAAAGTCTGCCGGAATGCCAAGATAGTGGAAATATAAATCGATCATGCAAACAGAAAACATGAAAACACAACCAAGAGGAAGGACCAAGAGGAAGATCCGTGAGGAAGAACCGTGCGGGGGAACTCGATCTTCACCGTCGTCTTATATATTCCTCTTACTGTTCATAACCATAATGGATCTACGAATACCGGCTAAGGCATCCCCTAGTGACTTCGAATAAGCTGTACGTACACGAGATTGATCATCTCATCTGAAGATCGAACGGCAAAACCTGAAAAAAATGCTTGATGTCCAAGATTCCAATGATGCGAAGAGACCAGAAACAACGGTGGACCATCCAACGTGGAAAGCTGAAAGAAACCAGAAAAAACGTTGAAAATCTGAATTTGGCGTTCTCAAAGTTTACCAGTAAACCTGTCAAGAGCTAAAAACAATAAAAAAATATGATATGCATCGGAAACATTTCGACCTTCAGCGAATCAGTGTTCCCACTATTGAACCGTTACTTGAGAAATTAGATTCATTATCAACGATGTCGCCAACACGAAGCGAAGCCACGAAAATTTTGAAGTGAGAAAATGGAAATCGAGCGGCGACGAAAACAATGATGGTGACAAGAGACATCATGCACGTCTTGTATTCTGAAACCCTTTCAATGTCGGTGGTCGTTCGCTAAGAATAGAACAAAATCATCAAACACACTTGATTATAACACAACGGAAAATTTTATATTTTTCGAGTTTGAGAAGTACTGCTCACGTTAGGCGCAGCCATAAACGAAAATTCTTGTAGTCGATTCACAATAATAATTTTACCACGGATCTTACGGCTACTTCTTTCCAACAATGGAGGACAGTTTATAATACGTAATGAAATTAAAGAGTGTTGTCATACCATCTTGTTCTGACAATGTTCTGATGGACGGAGAGCCGATGCAGGAGCGCGAGCCGTCAGCGCGGTGATTACATTGTCGATCCGCTCCGTGTAAGCCCGAGTGCTGGCGGAATCAGCCAAAGCCGGCTCAGTCTTTTCATAAATTTGCATCGCAGCTCTTACTGGATGCGAAAATAACTGAAAATGTGGTAATACAATATTTTTAATTCATAACATTATATATCTTGTTACTCCAATTTATCTAATTAATAATAGTAATCTCGCATTTCAATAAAACTCAGTGAATGTTGATTTTTCAAAGTTTGTCACATGGTTACCGTAACTGTACTAGACAATTTACTGTACAACCATTCTTTACACATTCATAGGAGCTGAGTCACACATATACTTTCTCCATGCATTTATTTGTTTCGATAACATTTTTTTATAGGAACTAACCTCGAAAGCGAGTGGCACGTTCATCACTTGGTATCCTTTTGGATTGATGTGCTGAGGAGTAAGCTTGTACGCCACCTTCAAGTTAGGCTTCGAGAAATTGTTACACCGTAATGGCGCCTTCCAGTGGTCTTTCTTGACGACTCCGTCCGGTGTCTGCACAGAAAACACGAATACTAATTTTAGTATTTTTTTGTAATTAACAAAAACACCTAAATATACTTAACCAGAAAAGATTCAAGGCCCATGATGGCGGTTCGTATGCATTTGATTAAATGAGGAAAGTCAGATATCATCCACATCTTCTGCTTTCATCGCAGGGGTGTGGAGCACTGATGTTTTCCTCACTTATGTTCAATAGTTTCCAAACGGCACGATTCCATTGTGCTCCATCCGTCGTCACAGCGTCCACGTGAAAACCAGAGTTGGAGAGCAAAATCAAGCACTCCAACATCAGCTTATGCAGCACGGAACCTGGGACGGAAGCTTTGGTGAGAAAACACCCCAAAACTTGCACCCAAGTGCCACGAAACGGCTGAAACATGAAGACAGGTGCGTGATCTGCTCGACTGGTTTTCTGAGTCTCAGGTGTATACTCTCCTAAATCAACAAAACCGCAAAATTTTAGAGTTCGACGATCGAAAGAAACGCCTTCGCTCAGTTTCATTTCATCTATTGTAAGAGTTCCTACAATATACAATGTTATATCAACAAGTAGGCATAAGCATAGCATAGGAAGAAAAGAAGGTCCTTTTAACGTCTCCATAATACAAACAGACAATTTTGCCACGTATTAAATTAATTCTAATTTTATTTTAATACCTCGCTTCGAAGCACTGTCCATTCGAGACCCCTTCTTCCTCAAGCACTCGAAAATGGCTTGCTGGAAGCCGTACGTGGAGCTACTGATCTTCTGGATATACCTGATATGAATCACTCGTAAATGAGGTAATATAGTCTCAATTGAAGTTTAATATCGTACATCGCACGTTGACTAACAGTATTTAAATGTCAGACCTGCTTAACGTTTTTTTAGAGGGAAGCGGCAAAATCTTTCGATCACGCACATGATCATACAGCCGGGAACTTCTGATTCGCATCAATAGACACTCGTATATCCATTGAATGGTATACCTGTGTCCACCATTTGATGCGACTTTCGAAGCTGCAAGGCAGGCTAGGACTGCTTCCTGCTGATTTTCAGGAAGTATCGAATTTGCTTCGTCTACACAGTTAGCTTTACTTTCGGCGCACTGCCTATGAAGTTCTGATACATCAGCAAGAAGCTTCTCGTTCTGTGCAGCATACAATCATTTTGCCACTCGTTCATAACAAACAAATGATATAACCAACATCATACAATGAAAATTTTAAAAGATGAAATAACGGGAAGGGTCACAACCGTAAGAAGTGGAGTCGAAACATGCAGAGAAATCGAAAATTTATCTGTACTTTAACTTATGTGAGTAAATAGAACAGTGCGTGGAACGCTAATTTCGTAACGCGGACAACTGAAATTCACGGGGATATCTCTTATATATCAGCAGTGCAGCCAGATCGCGGGCGAAACTTACCCTCTCTCTAGTCCCTCGCGCGCCCATCACACAATCATAGTAGCGCGTGTCCGTGAGCGAGCGACGCTCGGACATCTTCGGAAAGTGCCGAGTGCCGTCGAACTGTCCCGACCGCGCCTTCGGCAGCTACACCAACACATAGACACGCTGAGCAGGTTCATGTGCGACCAAGCCGGCCCCCTGACACTGGCCGCTGAAATCGGCTCGGGAAATGTAGCTCGGAATTGTCGCCAAGTTTTGCCGCTTGTGGCGCTGGCAGGTACAAGACTGCTGTAATGGGATTTGGAGAGGGGATGGGTTTGCGTGTAGGGTGTAGGGGGTGTAGGGCAATACAAAAATATGAATAAATACCATTGTAATGAACTTGTTGTTCATTGATTAATTTTATTTTTTATTTTTGTGTATGTACTTATTATTTGTTATGTATTTATTTTTTGTTATGTTTAGTATTCAGAAACCAGTTTAAAAGAGGAAAGGCGGATTAAAGAAGACAAAATATATGAAAACAGATAAATATTTATTTAAATATTTATTATATAAAATTATAAATATTTATGTATTTTACTGAATGTGTTGAACAAATGTTTTCTTATCGGTGTTGTGTACAAATGTACATTTATGTGGTACAAAATTTTGATTTTTTTTTGCTGAGTTGGTTATTCTTTTTTTGCTCAGCGTTTATTCGCGTACAATATTGCTGCATTCTTTTCGTAACGAAATATTGGATTATTTGGTACAAAATATCATGAGCGTGATCAGGACAAGGGAATGACAGGCTTCGATAATTAAGAACATCTTCCACAATGTCATCGAAAACATGCGTGGAATTACAGTGAGCTTGGAAGCTTTTTTCGAGAAACACCAAAAAATAGTATAGATGTGTGTTCGGGTGGACCAGCCCGTCGCGTTGCTGCCAATTGCTCAATAGAGCTTCGGGGAGAATTATGCCATTGCCACCTGATTTTAATAATGCGTCTTTGCATTTGAGACACTTAACTGTGTTCCAAATTCGTTTTGAAAGATCAGCAGTTAAGCAATACATAACGCAACTGGCAACTTCGGGCACGCTGTAATCATGCTCCGATACAGTTTCGAAGTCCCATTCTTCATGCTGCACAATACGTTGCAACTTTTCTTTGATCGAATTTGAGATGTTTACCGAAGTGTCGGAATTATGGTATATCGATTTAAGATCAGCAAGTGTTACCAAAGGCTCGGTAGGGTTTTCTTTGGTAATAGAACAATTTCCCGTTTTTGGAGGTTTTAGAATACTGTACAAAGACAGAATTTTATAAATATTCAAAAACGTTGGCGTCGAGGGATGATCATCGCAACCACCCGCTTGTCGAACAGTGCCAAAAAATGTCTGCAATTAACACAAGAAAAACAAAGACACATGCATAGATTTACGTGCAAAGCAAAAATAAAGAACCATCATTGCGGAATCCTGAATCTGATAAGTTTCGGTTGCATGATTTGTAGATAAAAGAAATTGAAAATTAATATTACCATGTAGTCGAATCTTATAAATACACGAAGCCTGTTAATGAAGGAAGTAATTCATAGGAAATTTCTCGACGAAAGGGCTCTGTAAACAAACCTCCAGCGGATCCTGGTTAACTCGACCGGTTAGCACATAGGGAAAATTGCAGTGCTGCGTTAGATAATCTACAAGATCTAACATCGACCGTAGGGTAACGCGGAGACCCTCTGCGGTTTGTTTTGTTAAGAAGAGATCCTCCGATACTCGTCCTTTTTCCACGTGGTCCTCCCAAGCGTCCATCTTTCTCAGCGACTCTTGAATTTTCTATCATAATAATAATATTTATTGATAAACAACAGTAATATCGCATAGATAATTATAACCATATCATTTGTTACATTTACCTTGTAGTCGATATTGCCTGGTTGGACACCGTCGATCGGGTGTTTACGATTGAGAGCGTCGAACATATTGTTGACCCACTCACAAAATGAAGCCGTGGCTTCACAATCACGAAGTTCCGGTACATACTTTTTGAAAAACCGTAGCCCTCCTGCGACTGATTTGCTGAAGACCTATAAAGTAATATTTAAATCAATTTAATTTTTTTACTTTTTTATGAAGAGAAGTTTGTTTTAGAGTAGACACGTCGAATTGTAAGAATAAAGAGGCTTACTTGAGTAGCCAAGCGCACACGCATTTTTGAGGAGTTATTCAAATTGACGTGATTAGATGTCAACCTCGGACAAACTAGAGCTTGGCCGGGACCTGCATTTTCACGGTCTTTTTCATGGAGAAGTTTGATGTATTCCCACTTGATGAGTGATTCTGCAGGATCGATCTGAAAAATGTTTTACTACAATGGAGAGACGACGAATATATTTATGCAGCTATTTACTTTCAATGCATATTGAAAGTAATATACTTTACATTGAAGGTATTATACCTACCTGTAAAACTCCTTTATTATGCAAACGGTTTCGTATGGTCTTTACAAGATGTGGAGTGTCGGAAAATACGAATATTTTGCGACCTTCTACCAAAGGATGCTCGAAGTGATTGCGCAGATTGTCTTTTTTCCCGCTCACGCCGACTTCGGACCAAAATTTTCGATTTGTGCTGGCTCCATCGCCAACAACTGCGTGTATTTTTGCGCCGATATTTTCGAGCAAAACAATTGCTTTGACGATGAGTTGTGCGAGCACTTCTCCTTTTACGGGTCCTCTTGAGGCAAAAACTGCAATAGGCTGACAGCTCGAATTGTTTAACGGCTGGAGCATAAAAACTAATGCATGGTTCGCTTTTTCCGTAAAATTCGAGGATTTGCAGCCGTCATTCCCGAAGTCGATTAATCCTTTATATGTGAGGTTTTTCGTGTCAACACTGACACTTTCCCGAACGGAAATTTCGTCGATTAAAAGGATCCCGTGTCTTTGTGATTCATCCACTTTGTTCAATGCCACTTGAAGCACCTCGAAAAATTCTTGATCAAAACCACAGGTGGTCTTAATTTTCGATAAATATCTGGAAACAATTGACGATTTTTAGTTCGTATTTATACATAGTGAGTGAGAAAAAATACGAAAATTATAGTTTTCAATATTTCCAATTGTTAAATTCAATATTTCCAAATAATGGTATAACATACCTGCGAACAGTTCTCTTACATGGAAGAGGTAAAATCTCGTTCAATCGTAGAAACTCATACCCTGCTGGTGACCTCATATTCAGGAGCATGCTCAGCAACATCCATTGCTCCGAGTAATCGCGTCCTTTCCAATTGTTATGCTTCGCGGCTTCAATTATTTGATTCAGCACGTGAAGTTGATTTTGAGAAATATTTCCATTCTCGATATGTCGCTCAAGATCTTGACTGGTACATGATGCCATTTTCTTGCGAATTTCTTGAACCTCCATTTTTAAACTTTTTATTTTTTCCCGTGCAAGACGTTTGGCCTTTACTGCTGAGCGGTATCTCGATTGCGACTTCAATACTAGCCGCTGTTGCTCCTTCAAATCGATAATCGATTTCTTTCGAATTTTTACCTCGCCTTGCATGTACCTGCGAAGATTCGTAGCTAATGTTCTTTTTGCTCGGTTACAAAATTCGCACACCTTTTTGTTATGCAGTAACAGTGCACACTGAGCGTGACGCCAGGTACCAGAAACGTCTTTTTTGAATGTGGTACAGTTCAGCTGCTCCGGTAGTTCACCACAAGCGCGACATACGTTGAGCCGATGCATCGTTGTCAACAAAGTTTCCAACTGTTCGATGTCAGTTATACAGCGAGGCAAGTTGAGATTGAGATGATGACTAGGATTGAGCGGTACACCTAAAACTCTCATTTGAACAGACATTTCTTCTTTTAGTGTGATTTCTTTCAAAATATGCGTTTCATATATTTCACCAATTTCCTCCGTTTTGTGGGTGAAAAAAAATATGAGTTTGGCGTGGCCGCAGTCTACAATTTCCTTCATCCATCTGAAAGGAATGCGTATCTCAGCTGCGAGCATTTTTGTAAAATGCAGAGTACTTATAGTACTTTCCATTTGTGTTGATATTTCTTCTGCTGGAGCAACTTGGACAGATTCATTCGATGTACAATGTTGACTGTCTGAAAAAATCTCTTCCGCAGTGGCAGCGATGGAGTTAATCTCTTCGGTGTTCGATTTGTCCTCCTTTTCTGCCGGAGCAACTTCGACAGATTCATTCGATATGGAATGTCTGTTGTCAGAAAAAATCTCCTCGGCAATGGCAGCGATGGAAATATCCTCTTCGATGTTTGATTTTTCGCCTTCCTCTTCCTGAGAAATGTCGTGTGTGCGGATGGCCTCTTTCGGTGATGTTTTATTTTGGTATTGCAGCTGGAGAGATTCGTTACATTTGTTCCACGGGAACCGCGAGGGTACGGCGCCTTTTTTCAAGCGCGGAATTTTGTACTGCGTCTGTAATTATATTTACAATCGCAATGATAATAATGCAAATTAATAAAAACGAAATAAATCTGTCTGAATTTTGCGAAAAAATTATGAGTCAACAATACTTACCACTCCAAGTACTTGACCATCGGAACCTAGCAGTTCGCGTTGCCAAACAATTTCGTCTTTTCGAAAATGTTTTTCGCATACCGCTCTTCCGGCTTTAACCAAATTGTCCGTTCTTCTTGTTGCCACTTTCCACAATTTCTCACTGTCGGCATTTCGGGGTAAGACGAAAAAGTGAACTTTCTCACGATTTGAGATGTAACCCGAAGTACACCCCGGTACGATACACGTCGGCATGACGAATCTATGCAAATGTTCGTGTTCACCATTCACACCGACTGCACAAAAAAACCACTACGCACATCGAATACTAAACTTTATAAACTAAATAAACTATAAAATACTAAACTATGTAATAAACTATATTTTTGGTTGACAAGGTTTACACGATTTAATCGAATACGTTTACGCAAAAATAACCTCGAACGCTCAAATCAAACAACAACAATGGCTGTATGACGTATAGCGCCGGAGAAGGGGAGATCTCAGGCAGTCACGTCACTGCCAGCGCCCCGTACCGGACGCTAGCAGAATTAAGAAACGGCTACAAAACGCGAATCGTTTCGTTGTATGGGAAAGGTCTGCAGTGTCAGGGACCTGGACCAAGCTGAACGAAGGCTTCGAGGGAAAAAGCAATCTGAGTACGGGCCGCGCGTGACGTCCCGCGACGGCACGCGCGAGGCTTTTAGATGATTTCAATGCTTATTTAGCTCTTGATTCTCTGCGTTATTAATGTATACAAGAAAATGTATCGCGCACTCTGAACGCTTATTTTTTGAGTTTATACGTTAAATTAAATATAATAATAAATCTAAATTACAACTTATTTGTCTTCTAAAAAATTGTTTACGCTTTACTCACACCCGTCCTTATACAGAATAAATTATAATTCAGAAAAGTGAAAAAATATTTATATGCGTAATATTACATTAATTCTCATACTTTCATGAAGCGATAAAGTATTATCTCCAAAAACAAGTCAATCATCAATCCGGCCGCCAATCGTAAGTGCCAGAAAATGCATCTTTATCACAAGCGATAGGATGGTCCCGTTGGTAGCGTTCCTGAGATATCTCAGGAACTAATGGTCGTACGGGAATTCGATCGGTAGTTTTGGAAACGTGAATACTCTACAAGCTCCGATTATTATTGTAGTGAAACTTTTATTTTTTATTTTTGCCATGAGTTTTAGAAAAGTACAAAAAAACGATGTCTTCTTGGTTTTTATGAAATCCACTGCTACTTTGCAAATATTGCGATAAAGACTAATGTTTATGGACGGTCATTCAGCTCAATATGTCCCCAAGAGCCATGCAAAATTCCAAGTTGATCCGATTATCGGTCTTTCTTGCCGGATTAACCAAAATTTGAAAAAAAATTAAAGGAGCAAGTTTCCTCCTTTTCAGACATCATTTCATGATTATTAAGAGGAAAAAAACTTTTCATTACTTTTCGTACAATTGGGTATTGAGTACGCATTGAATGTTGGAAAAAAACCGTGAAAATCATATTGACTAAAAATTTTCGAGAAAAAAATTGTTTCATAAAAAACGTATTGAAATTTTTTTTATAAAGAAATCAGTTTCGAATTTTTTTTTTTTAATGTTGAAATTTTTTTCAAATCAACATTGTACCGCCAGCATTAGAATTACCCAAAGCATACCACGGGGAGGTACGCTTTGGGTAATTCTACGTACACTTTGGGTAATTCTAATGCTGGCGGTACAATGTTGAATCGAAAAAAAATGTCAACATTAAAAAAATAAAAAAAATCGAAATAGATTTTTTATAAACAAAAAAATTTCTATATTTTTGTTATTAAAAATAAAAAAATCGAAAATTTTTAGTCAATGTGATTTTCAGGGTTCTTTTCCAACATTTAATGCGTACTCAATACCCAATTGTACGAAAAGTAGTGAAAAGTTATTTTTCCTCTTAATAATCATGAAATGATGTCTGAGAAGGAGGAAACTTGTTCCTTTAATTTTTTTTCATATTTTGGTCAATCGGGCAAGAAAGACCGATGAACGGATCAATTTGGAATGTTGCATATCTCTTGGGGACATAGTGAGCCGAATGACCGTCCATAAACAATAGTTTTTATCGCAATATTTGCAAAGTAGCGGTGGATTTTATAAAAAACAAGAAAACATCGATTTTTTGTACTTTTTTAAAACTGATGGCAAACATAATTTTTTTTAAACCTACAATAATAATCGGAGCTTGTAGGTATGTATTCATGTTTCCAAAATTGCCGGTCGAATTCCCGTACGACCATTAGTTCCCGAGATATCGATGACTGAAGACAAAAGGACGTTTTATCATTCAGAGGCCGACGAGGAGGCCGATATCTCAGCGAAAAATGGTCGTAAGGAGATAAAAAAAGAAGCAAATTGAACTGAATTGAATGGGCTCAATGACCTTGATATTGGTCTAGTCCGAAAAAAATCTCCAAAACACGTGCAGAACTTTGAAAAACGTAAAAATTTGTAAATTTTTTTTTCCCGTGATATTTCTTCCTACCGCGCAATCAGTGATTCCCAAAAAAAATCATTGTCGGAACTAAAACTAGAAACTTGAAGCTTCAACATCCTTTTTTTTTGTACGACCACTTTTGACGAAGTTCAACTTTTCTTGCTCCTTTAATTTTTTGTGTCAATGTATGTTCACTTTTTGGTACTTACGATTCGCGGTCGGATGGATGGTTGTTTTTGGGGATAATACTTTTTTGCTTGATGAAAGTACATGAGAATGAATATAATAATACGAAGATAAATATATTTCCGCTTACTTTTATGAATTACAATTTATTTGGCATAGGGTCGGGTGTGAGTAAAGCGCAAACATTTTGCTAGAAGATAAATAAGTTGCATTTTAGATTTATTATATTTAAATTAACGTAAAAACTAATAAAATAAGCGGTTAGAGTGCGCGATAAATTTTTCGGTACTAAAAGATAACTAATTAAAATAAATATGATAACTAATAAAACTAATAAAAATAAATATAACTAATCAAATAAAAATTAATAGTAACCATGATTAAAAAAAAAGCGCTGAGCGTGAGGAACGGTCCTGCGCCCCTACGGACCGAAGCCAGGATCGCTCCCAACGGGACCATCTTATCACTTGTGTTAAAGATGCACTTTCTGGCAGTTACGATTGGCGGCCGGATTGATGATTGACTTGTTTTTGGAGATAATACTTTATCGCTTGATGAAAGTATGAGAATTAATATAATAATACGAATATAAATATTTTTCACTTACTTTTCTGAATTATAATTTATTTGGTATAAGGACGGGTGTGAGTAAAGCGTAAACAACTTTTTAGAAGATAAATAAGTTGTAATTTAGATTTATTATTATATTTAAATTAACGTATAAACTAAAAAAATAAGCGTTCAGAGTGGGCAATACATTTTTTTTTATACATTAATAACGCAGAGAATCAAGAGCTAAATAAGCATTGAAATCATCTAAAAGCCTCGCGCGTGCCGTCGCGTGACGTCACGCGCGGGCCGTGCTCAGATTGCTTTTTCCCTCGAAGCGTTCGTTCGGGTTGGCCGCACATGAACGTGCTCAGCGTGTCTATGTATTGGTGTAGCTGCCGAAGGCGCGGTCGGGACAGTTCGACGGCACTCGGCTCTTTCCGAAGATGTCCGAGCGTCGCTCGCTCACGGACACGCGCTACTATGATTGTGTGATGGGCGCGCGAGGGACTAGAGAGAGGGTAACTTTCGCGCGCGATCTGGCTGCACTGTATATCAGTACTGAACCACTTTTTAAAAATGCAACATTTCAGTTATTCAAAAACGCTAATTTTGTTTAAAAAAAAGTATTACCTTGCGTTGCAGACATAGTTATTTCCTCCGGGCTGATTTTGCAGCAGCTTTAACGGCTGTAAGATTCGGTACCAAATTCCTCCGCGGCTTACTTTGCAGCCTCTTTCTGAGCGACCTGCAATGTAGGCATTTGGCACTTTTCGGTGTCCGCACGTATTCCGCGTGCTCCTCTAGCATGCCCATACAATGGACGTAACGTCTGAAAATGAAAACAAGACAATTTATCAATTAAGTGGCTAGTTTTATCAACTGTACAGACATATGACAATTAGATTGTCGCTATGTTTAAAAGTATTAACGTACTTTTCAGTGTCCATTCCCGTTCGACCGCAAAACGGCAGCCTCTCAATGGTTCTCAACCACATCAGGACGTCTTCGCAGGATTCTTTGCGGCTTTCAGCGTCAAACACGTGTCCGGAACTCGACCGAATCTAAAAACACACGTATGGACATCAAATATTACGACTAAAGCTGTCATCCTTTACATTACAATTACATTTATTTTCAGAATTACTTTAACAGAAAGATCAGATGAAATGATCACATGTGCCCTGATGGAGTAGTCCATCCGATTGAAATTGGTAAAAACGACAGATGAAGTTTCCATATTCCAAGCGCCCAACACCTAGGTAAATATATGGTCTTCAGGTGGTCTTTTAAATTTTTCATCGCAAACGGCATCTCTTGAATAGGTTGATCGACTCCTGCATCTGATGCATTAAGTTCTTCATTCAGTTCATCCTGCCTTCCAGGTTCGACGGAGCTTCGTATAACGCAGCTGTAGATCATTATGTTTCCAATAAATCATCGATTCGCACTTAATTCATGATCACAACAGTATCCACGTATTCAGTCAACGATATTTTTTCGTTACCTGCATCGGAAATTTCCATATTCGATGGAGCTTCTGGTCTGGGTGTTGCAGTAACCACGGGACGATCATTTTGTGCAACTTGTTGATCACTTGTATCGGAATCCATAGGATTACAGTTCTGGGAATTTAGTAATTAAATACAGGAAAAACAAATTGTATGTAAGAAATAAAGTTAGTTCGTATCACGTTTTTTTCTTCCAATTCGGTAATAAAAAATAAGCATCGTTAACATAAATTGGGAAGATAATTATTTTTACAATTCTATTGATCAAAGTCATCGTATCGCTGCTGACTAGTCGTTTAATGAAAAGTCTTTAACTGATTCTTCCCCGAAATATTGGATATGTAAGTTAGGCCCAGTTCCACAACGCTAGTTGGTAAACCGGGTTTAATGAAAAATGTTCAACGCAAAATTTTCATTAAACCCAGTTTAACAACTAGACTTTTTCTGCCAGGTTTACAAACTAGAGTTGTGGAACTAGGCCTTACAATTAGTTAATATTAAATCACTTTACTGAGGTCATCATAATTAACCCATTCTCACCCATTCTCACCCAAGCTCACAACACGCAATTTAGACATCTGCGTTTGAGCTGTCGCCATGTGATGAATTCGAAGAAAAAAAAATCGGGAATCACTGTTCCCTAACTATTCGAGTGTGCTCTTTCGAATGGTGATGGTTAAAATTGTGTCAGAAATAATTAACAATAAAAAAATGGAAAATACGCCAAAAAGACGTGATTTTTCGATGACTTTTTTTAAATCGAGTTTTCGTTCTTTTTCGATTTTTTGTCATGCCTGAAACCAATCAATATCGCGACCTCAATATATGAACTAAAAATACATGAGGTTATTTTTTTAAACGTTCTGGTAAGCGAAAATGGCGGCCAGAATGGAAAAATTTTTCCCGAAAGTGGACCAATTTTTCTTCTCGAAAAATATAGACTTGACTTACTTACATGCAAAATTTCGCATTGATTTATTGTATAATTTCTTCACTAGAAAATTTAAAAAAGCAATGAAATTCGTGAAACCCCCCCCCCCCCCCCCTCAATCAACAGATCATTCAGTATAATTAGAAGATTTATCCAAATTTTCAGCGAAATCTTAAGAAGACGATATAATGAAAGAACTACCTTAAATGACTCACTAACTACATAATCATCTCAATAGCTCAAGTATTGCTAGATCTCTAATTAGATTTACACAACGCAACGTTGCGTCTTTTTTCTCTTTTCATTTTCTCTCTCTTCTTTCCGCTCTCTCGCCCTTTCTTTATTGTTGCCACACCTCAAAATATGAAAACTGAACTGTCAAGTGAAGGACCGAAACACAATGTTCGGGCTGAATCTGGTATACACCGAGAAAAATTTGTTTCGTCAAAAAGAAAAAAAAAGAGCAATGCATTTATCGCAGAAAAGAAATTACGAAAATGTGTAGAAAATTAAAAAAGTAGTTCACAAAGTCACACACACACACACACACACACACATATATGCAGTCTGAAACGTTGATGTAAATAAATATAAGTGTTCATAACTGCTTGAAGTGCACACACACGTCGATGAGCAAACTGATAAGCACCACTGCAAAGTCTACGATATAAACGTATTGATTGTCCCTGATAAGACATAGTTAATTTTTTAACCAACGCACATGTATACAATTTATTATATTTTTAGGTACTGAGCTAACAGGACTAGGATTTACAAAATGTAATGGAATCCTGGTGAATCTAGATATCAAGTGGAGAATAAGAGAAAAAGTATTCACGCGCCGATACGAAGTGGATGGATAGCTGCGGATAGATACGGCGGCGTCCAAGAGCGTCCAGTGATCTCGCGGTATTGATTCCTTTTTTCCATTGATTATGAAATCATCACTCCTCTTGATGTATTTGTCGGCGAAATGAAGCTCATAAACAAAGTGCGTTTTCTCCACTGCGAAACCGAGGGCCTTGCTCCATTCCTGGAGTCGCGTGTTGCACTGATTCAAAAAATTGTTTTAAATCTACAAATGTAACTGGTAAAAATTAATGAACCTACCCTACTTAAGCTTCAACTTATCTTACCTTAGGCACTGCAAAAATGGATGATGTTCGCAGTCCCATCCTTCTTTTTCTCGCCTCGTCGTTGTATCGACCGCTCTGACATCCAGGGACTGGGCATAGTCTCTTCATACTGAAAAGTAGATGGATTATTTAAACAATTTGATGAAAAAAATGTTTCGAAAGTTCTGTTCGATACTTGAAAAATCACCGAAGAAACATCGATCTCACAAGAACATTCTCTTTCAAACTTGTCACTGCAAAAGAATTCAACAAGCATTGACATAAATTGGTCCTACTTGCTCTTGTGCGGGTAGAATTTCGTCGGTGATTATTTATGTTCTTTAATAGATAAATTAATCAATAATAAAAATATACCTTCTTCGACCGCTTATCTCCTTTCGTAAAAATGAGAACTTTTTTCGAGACACACACTTTTTCAAATCTTTTCACTCGCAAGAAACCCGGTATCACTTAAGCCACGCCAAGGTAAAAGGAAAATAGCCGAAAAGACGCAAACCTCAATTTTGACAACTTTCCTCTAATGCGCATGCCTAGAACCTTTAGCTACGAGTATTACTATACATCGAGGAATTGCGATTGCAGCGCCCCTTGTGGTCTCTTAAAAGTCGGGATTTTGGGGCCGTCTTTCACTGCTTATTTCCTATGATGTGTTCACTCCTTTACTCTAGTCTCCCTGGTTACGACCTTCACCTTTCATTCCGCTCGCCACCACCGACGTCGCTACTATCGGCGAGTACCTCCCACCCACGGTCTTCTGTGATCTCTCCCTTCGCCCCTTGCCGTGCTCTTAGACCGTGCCCTGTGCCATTTATTACTCCATTTTTTATTACAACATTCTCGATAACCTCTGTTCGCGTCAGCGAGCATTTGTAGGTTGAAAAATATTCATAAAGTTGGCGAAGGTGGACCGTTGTTTCAGGGTATTTACTGAAGACTCATCGACATGCCGAAAGTGTGTGCGGTACGCACGTGTCACACCGGGTGCCGGACGTCGAAGAATAATTTCTCAACTTTTCGAGTACTGAGAGATGTCGAACAAATTTCGAAAGTGGCTTGCGGTAATTCCCGGATGTATATTGGTCTTCCAGCCATACAGCATCTTCTCCTTTTTACAAGCCGCACTTCTATTCTCTTCCACAATCCCCCGTCCTTATTCCACAATTCTTCCTCGTCGCTCTCTTTTCCACCTTCGCCCCCCCCGCCCCGCAAAAAAGGTAGTGTGCATTTCGGATCATCGAGAAGAGCGAGAGAGACGGACGGAAGCTGTTGTGTCCTTGTCGCACACGTACTCGCTGATAGCAATACTACGTCGTGGCGAAAATTGGAGACAAACGTGAATTCGTTAACAGTGTCTACCGCCACCCCGGTCGTTTCCATACCTGTATGTAAGACCGTGCTCTAGTCTTTTTGCCATGGAGCCTAGAGACCGCCGTGAAGTTGGCCCCTCGATATGATAACGAATAATTGTAATTAAAAGTTGCTAGTTGAAGGTTCGGCTCAGTCCGGCCAATAGAGGGTTTCCAAGGTCAGCGATGGAAATAAATGATGATTTCTTACGTTTCGATCCTTTGGTTCGGGTCCTCTTCAGAAATTATATTTTTCTCTATAAATTTTGATACAAATTTTACAAATCAAGTTTGAAGGAATTGAAAACACGAATGTTTTATGTAATGATTGTGTTATAAAATTGTTGTATCGCT